>VTPC01083999.1:0-10593 GCA_011009095.1 Ignelater luminosus | reverse complement strand
TCACGGGTCAATTCCATTTTTTACTAGAGAATGCACTTTTCAATTAACTGCAAACAACACTAATCGCACTCAAATGACAAAATGTTGTGGTTGAGGTTATGTTCAACAATGTAAAGTTTACACCGGAAATGTCAGCTGACGCCTGGAAACAGTCAGTGTTGCCAAGGCCAGAAATATAAATAGCAACCCTCGTATGTATAAAGCAACTTGTAATCGGAAGCTGTCAAAACATTATTACTTCTATTACAAAAAAGTGAATCCCAGAAAGTCAATATTCACAACTTTCTCTTTTAGTATTTTATTTATATCTAAACGTAAGATGTTACTATCTAAAATGGAATAAACTTAAACACTTTCTGCCAAATACTGAGAACTTTGTGGAAGATTTAGACAGAAACCTTTAGGTCAAATTAACAATGTTAATTAACGGATGATCCTAATACACACTAACTTAACGTTGTAAAGTGTATTAAAACTGTACATAAAGATTGCAAGTGATGAGAATCCAAAACTCACAACAAGCAGCTAGCAACTAACAATTCAATACAAAAAATCAACATTAAGGATTAATTATTACTGTAAAAGGTAATTTTATAATTGTAAATTGGAAGTTTTATACTGGATGATTTGCTTATATTCACTGTTTCGTAACTATGGATGCTTGCAAGTCATGCACGTCAATTTCGTCTTTTGCACATTGGGTGTGAAGAAGTCAGTTGTCGCCTCTTTCTCTCCTTTTCCGGCTTGTATCGTTTCTACTTGATTACCTAGAGGATTTCCACTTAAACTGGCAAACGTCATCTCACTAGAAGGAATTGTTTGCTCTCCTGGTGATTTCAATTTGAAACGGGTGTCATTACTGAAAACCGATAAGTACTACAGTGGACCGTCAAAGTTGCTTCTTATTGCCTGACTTGGAACTTCATACTCAGCACTGATTCTGAAAAGAATTTTTTTAACACTAACAATCAACCATCTTGCTTCACCAACCACACAATCATTCAACATAGTCTCTATCACCACTTTATCACTTCATCATTTCTTCATAATTGAAATAAATCTTCAAAAAAATCTAAACATGGTGACGAATGAAGTTGACGGTGTAGGTAATCCTCCAACTAAAGCGTGCAAAAAGTGAAAAAAATTGTCACAGAGTGGACTACAATGCATAAAGTGCAGCTTCTTGTCTCATCTGAGCTGCATAAAACTATTAAAAAATATTATTGCAGTTGATACAGTGTGTGTGCCGTCAAAGTGATAACGTGATCCCAAGTAGTGATCCTACTAAAGCAGTTTAAAGAGCATTCTTTTCAATCTTTCTCAAATATCTCAGAATCTATTGACTTACGGTAAAAGTACTCTCTATACAAAGTTAAAGCGGACTAGACTTCCTACAAGAAAAGTCCTATACATGTCTTTCATAGGATTGACAGTTTAGGAGTTATGATGGGGGAAAGGTAAAAAAATAATGTTGAAAATCGAAGTTTCGCGTGAATATTTTTATTTTTACAGAAAATCTTGATTCAAGGCTGATAACATATACAAATGTTGTATTAATAATACTAATAATTCAATATAACGTTCAATTATTGAGTTAGAACTGTTAAATGGCCTCATATACTATTTCACCTTCTACCATGTCGACAGGGTCCACGGAAGCACTGTTGGTGCACACTCCTCGAGAACCAATGCAAGCTTGGCTGCACGTAAGTCCTTCTTTCTGGCATCCACATTTAGTTGAGCAGTCAGTCATACATCTGCAGAAAATTGTACTAAATACTGAATTCGGTGCAGGAGGATCTGTATTTATTACCGGTTCAAGGGTTTCATCTAATCCTCTTTTCCATCCCTAAATTTCAGGAGGCAGATTGTTGCCCAGCCATTTCTGCACTTGTAAGTACACTCTAAATGAATGTAGCTTTGCAGCAGTTCTGGTTGACGGGAAAGACGACAGGTGAGGCTTAAGCTTCTTCGTACTTTCCAAGAACGCGTTGTATCGGAGTTGATGCAGATCAGCCTCTTTTGGGAAAGCACGGTAAACTGCCAGAAACATCTTTCCTCCTGCACTCATAACAACCTCAGGTGTTGATAAAGGGTCATAGAAAGTACCTGTTATTTCTACAATGGTTGGATTCTCGTTATACAACTTAATGATTGAGGTTTTACTCTTCCTGAATATGGCTGCAGTTGTATTACACCCGCTAAAACTGTGGAGAAACAAGGATTTGTTGCAGCTTTGCCTATTGCAGTCTGTATGATGTCATAGTCATAGTCAGTTCGTAGAACCTTTACCCATTCCTCTTCTGTTTTGCTCTAGGACCTTTAAACTATCGCTCCTGTCACTATAATCATCAAAAATTACCAAGAATGTTGGTCCAAAACTGCTCTTCGCATATGATATATACTGTTGACAAATATTGGAAAAAGTTGTTCCCGCTTTCCATCTCAGGCGATTGAGGAGGAACCTACCATCAAACACGCTGAAACTTGTAGTAAAATCTACTACCATGTCTGTGCTAGGTAGGAGAACATAAAGAGCAGATTTTACCGTTTTTCTCATTTCATCTGTATCGAAGAGTGAAAGTGGGAATGGAGATAGCTCGTATTTCACAAGGGACTTTAAGTCGTCATTGTTTTTCTTTAAAATTGCAATTTTTTAGAATAAAAAGAGTGGCTCGATGACCAGAGCTTCACCGTGCACTTGCACTGAATTGGCCATAGCTGTTGTGGGTTTTGCCTTATTCCTCCGTGGTATCTTCAGATCAGCAAGATTGTTGACAAATCTTTTTGCCATAAGTTCTTTACCGATTTTCAGGGCTTAATGACACTTTATTGTAGAATCAGCTACAATACCTGTGGATAGGGCATTAGCTGTTCTGTTCTGAAGGTCACTCCCGAACATAGAGTAACCTATACATCCAAGAAACGACATACACGTATGGAAACCACCTAGTCGTAGCTCTACGTTTTTCATTCCCATTTGTCTTACCTTGAAGATAAGCGGCTGGTCGAAGGTCACAAAGCATGTCTTCAGTCCTAACTGCTGATAATTTCAATGCGGTTCGTGGTTTATTAAATCGTTCATGACACCTGCCATTGCTTGTATTTGTTGATTTTCATGAGTACGTGATTCATTTCCGGACTTTGCCTTTTTTTTGTCTAATTTGCCTGAACTAGTTGTCATAAATCTCAGGAAGTTTTAATAGCACAGAAGAAAATTATTAGAGCTATGGTTGGTGCTGCGGTACAGGCTTTACGAATGATATAAGGTATGTCTCCTGCCATTTTGGATAATACTCTTTACAACCAATTATCAAACGATACTAAACAATCTACTACATTGAGAAACTTTAAGTTACTTATTGACCTTTTTCCTTATTGTTCGATGGAGCTTCAGTTTTAACTTTCTTCAATGAGAATTAAACTTTATAGTTAGTAAACGTTATTATTATTACTCCACTTTTCTAAATGATGAAACATCTTGTATTTCCTCCAATCTTGCTTGTTGTTGTATACATCCTTGTATATTTTTGGCATTTTTATGTAATTGTTTTGGTTAGCGGAACAATTCTTATGAATTTATTTGATTGCACTTACTATTGCATTTTACTTGTGCGTAATTATTGTCTTTGCTTGGACATATCCTATACTGGGTATGTTATTGTTATTTCCTTTCCGTCAGAATCTCAACATCGGCCAAAAGTTACTAGCCGTCTTATCTTAACATCACTGTTTTCAATAACCAACTGTCTTATCCGTTTCGTTCCGTTTTAATGACAGATATCATCTATTCAGTATCTTCATCGCACTATTAGCACCACTTCCGTCCGACCGGTAGTTATCTCCATTATCGTCATCCCTATTACCACCGTTGCCGACGACTCGCCTACACATTGATTTACATCTAATCCAGCCTGCGTTTATCTTGTACGAACATCAACTCTACATCAGGCTGAAAAGAAGCAAAGGTCTACTGCTTCCATTTGGGAATCAAGAATCAATCATCTTTTGGTACTACACATGATTTCGAAGTTATTGGTAAAAGTCGTAGTTTTAAAGCGAGGCGTAACCCTTATCCTTATCCTATCCTTATTTGTAAATCAAATAATTTTGTTGACAAGGTAAATAATATTACCGAAACGTTTATAAACCAACTTCATGACGACAAACTTTGAAATGGATATTTTTAGCAAGATTCTGCTAGACCTTACATTGTACAAACTACTCTGGAATATCTCCAGGAATCTTTCGATAATAATAAATTATTCAGCAAAAACTAATTTTCTCCAAGATCATGCATATGATTCTTTTGGATTATTTTGCGTTTCTATGTCTAAAATTCCAGCTTTTAAAACTCCAGTGCATACCATTTCCGACACAACGTTAACAAACACCTTTTTTGTTTTCTGTTTTCATGAACAGATGTTGTCCTAAATTGTTACAGTTGGAAAAGCACTCTTTGACACAGTCACTGACGATGACAGGAGTGCTTCTAGTACATAATGAATTTGAAATCTTCTGATCTTCTCTACAAAAAGACGATTTCTTGCAATCCTACTCGAAACTGATGCATCTTATGGAAAATCCTCAAACCAGAAAAGGGAAACGAAAGGAGGATTCTATCTTTTCTATCTTTTCTATGTTATAATATGAAGATTTTAAGGTTAATAATTATGGATGTATAGAATGCTTATAAAACACAATGTTACTGCGAAGAAATAAATAAATAATAATAACAATAAATTGTTGTCATATAATGCTGACGGTCTTAAAAGTGAAGCATTTTGACAAACACTGCGAGATTGGGAAAATCTTATAAAAACAAACTCATGAACATTTTAAGTTTTCACACTCTGTATTTGTGACAAGCTGAATATTTGGTAAAAAAAACTTTCAACTGTCAACATGAAATGTGAATCATTAATAAAAACAGAATATATTTAATTTTGATACTCTTTAAAATTATACACTTGTTTGAATGATATCAAATTGACAAAATAAATAACGATTTACGTCGATATCGTAAATGTAACCTGAGACAGATTATATACACAATTTATAGGTAAAACAAGGTTAAAGTTAACAAACAATTGGCAGTTTCAGAAGCCGGATTTTCAAGATTATTACCATATCACTTTTTGTAAAATTAGTCACTTACAAAATGTTGATTTGTCTTATATATATTTCGACTTTTTATTACTTGCTGGGAAAACAGCCAAACCGGAATGTTAGATATATAAATACGTGGGGATGTGGAAACGGTAAAAGACAGATGCGATACAATGAGAGAAATTGTTTAGTACGTGAAGGTCAACTAACATCCACCTCAAAAGTTCTAAAAAACATATTCGTTTAAGCGCCACTGGGGAAAAATCGAATTTCTTCATTTGCTTATAACATTTTTATTTGAAGAGATAGGTGAAAATAGAATGTACAATAATAGAACAGAAGATGATAGAGAATAGAAGAATTAGATGATAATATCATACTCATACCGGAAGAAGAGGTAGAGAAAAACTTAAAACAAATGAAAAACTCAAGATCTGCTGGTCCCGGATATGTACCTATAGAGTTGATAAAATATAGAGGGAAACAAATTGTGAAAAGAATCACAAATCTAATGAATAATTGCTGTAGTTCAACACAAATATACCAGGAATGGAAAACATAGTTTATTACCTTAATTTTGTTTAAAAAAGTGTATAGAAAAGATCCGAATTGTTATAGAGGAAATAGTGTTACAAGTAGTATTAGTAGATTATTTGGAAAAATACTGCAGAATAAAATTAAATCGGGTGTTGGTCAGAGAATTAGTGAAGAACAAAGCGGATTCGTAACAGGACGATCACGTGTCGATAATGTTTTCATAATACAGCAACTACAGGAGAAGAAGATAACCGTAGGTGAACAAATACATTTAGCCTTTATTGATTTAGAGAAGGTATATGATTTCTTTTCGAGACATAAATTATGGAAAGCGTTGAGAACTTGAAACATCAATCCTTATATGCTACAAATTGTTGAAGAAATGTATAATGACAACATAACATACATTAGAATAGGAAAATGTCTATCTAATCCTGTAACGACCACGAAAGGTCTTCGACAGGGATGCAGCTTATCTCCTTTACTGTTTAATTTATATATAGAGGTAGTGTTGGAAAGATGAAAAAGAAGCTGTCAGGGAATGGGAATACGCATAAATGAAGATAGCATTTTTACTTTGCTGACGAGCAGGTAGTGATAGTTAGCTCAAGACGCATTCGACCTGGAATTTATGCTCGAAAGACTCTATGACGACTACGAGAGATAGGGATTGCAGAGTAGTTAAAAAAGACAGAGTATCTAGTAGTAAACGATGATGAGCGGTTTGAAGTCTTACTTAACGAAGACACTGTAGTAAAACAAATACAGGAATTTAAATATCTTGGGGCTATAATCAATGCAAACAAAAAAGTTATAGGCAGCCTTAACTCCTTGTGATGGAACAAGAATATATCAAAAAAAAAAAATTAAAAAAGGATAGGACAAGTTATGGTGGAATCAGTCCTCCTCTATGGCTGTTAGGTTTGGACAGTTAATACAGAAGTGAAAAAAAGACTACAGTGCGTAAAAATGGATTACCTCAGTCGAAATGCGAAAGTATCTAGATTAGAAAGAAGAACAAACACTGAAATTAAAGACCGAATGGAAGCAACAGAAACAGTAGTAGATAGAATTAAACGCAGGAATCTGAAATGGTTTGGTCACTTAATAATAACAATTGTCTTTATTGAAAACAAAAAAGAAACGTATAAAGATAGCACATAAAGATTAACTTAATTTAATTTGTTTTGATTTAGGTAGTTAGACATACGCATGGTGGTTGTTGCAGACTCAAAAAATAATTTTTTAAGGAGCTTTTAAATCTATTTGGATCAAGGTGTTTTATGTAAGAGGGAATCGAGTTATTATACTGAGACAGTATTATAAGTAAATCCTCTGCGAAACAAGGTTGTTTAAGGCTGCGGTATTGTGAGCATACCTTTATTACGAATGTTTGCAGAATGAACTTGAGACCTAATGACCAATCTATCAGAAGGGCTAGCAGATGGCTGCATGGAGGTTAATAGTGCATATGTACATGAACCTAACTGGTATTTTTACCGATTTTCCATTATCAACCATTTGAGCTCGCAACTGCTATTAGATACATGATCGTATTTCCGTAAATTACAAATGAATCGACAACACCAGTTTCGAACCTGAATATAGGTCAAGAATTCTTTGACATTTTTAAGGTATTGTTTGATGTAGATTACTAATAAACTATCAGATTTTCAACTATTCTTTTTAATATTAACGATATAACCTCAGATTATTTTTTTATAAGGAAGTCATAGGAGCCCTTGATGTTATATCGCCAATATTAAAAAGTATAATTGAATATCTGATAGTTTATAAGTAATCTGCATAAAAAAGTACTTAAAAGATGTCAATGAATTCTTGACTTATCTCTTCAAATGGGAAAGTTATTATGAAATGAATAAAATGAAGAAATTCGATTTTTCCTCTGTGGCACTTAAACGAAAACGTTTTTTAGAACTTTTGAGGTAGAACTTAGTTGACCTTGATGTATTGAACAATTCCGCTCCTTTAACTGAATCTTTATGTTTTACCGTTCTCGAGATACCGATGTTTAACGCGACCTTTCGGACAGACCGCATAAATACATAGACAAATTAATGTCTTCCCCAGATATATCAAAACATCAAGTTAGGGCAACTTAAATAAAGGATATCTATTTGATATTTATGTTCCCTAGAAATATATTTCTCCGTAAGGCACGAAAGCAGTTTATTACTTTTTTTTGTTTTTAATCCTTAAACTTCTAATTTTAAATTGATAATTTTTTATAAAACCTTCCCGCAACCTTATTAACTTCTAATTATGATTTAAAAATAAAGCTTTTAAAATTGGTAAACTTTTTTTTCTTATAATATCCTTCCACCAAGCTTAATAATTCATACACTCCTCCATCCAAGTTTTATCTAGCCCAGTATTACAGCAATCGCGAACACAGACAATCTTTCTAAAAATTCTTATCAAGGAAACTGCCTGCATAACGGTGATCGTTCTAGGTTAGTGAACGTGATCAACTTTCTCAGTGATCGTTCGTGTTAATCTTCAATTCTTTCTACAAAATTACATCTTAAACACTTTTATGGTAATGTAACAATTTCATGCTACTAAATTTTTTAAAACTGTTTTTTGGATATTTAAACAAATAGTTGAATCATAGGATTATTTTGGGAGTAATTATTTTTTATACTACATTATTATAATCATTACCAACAGGATTATAAAATAATGACATCGTAAATCTTATTGCCAATGTTATTTAGAATTGCAAAATAACAAACTTCGTACAAACGTAAAACATACAGTTTATCTGGAAAGTAATGGGACAATGGAATAGATTTCTAGGGGAAATAGGCTGACTGGATTCATCTCACAATAATTGAAATTGCTTCCTTAAGAAATTAGACGCCTTCAAACTTAAGATATTTTTAGTTTTTACTGTGTATACTTAATCTAAAAACTACTGATGTGATTTTGTTCCTTTCAATTTTACGCCATAAAAGCATACTTAATACAGTAATGTATCGTTCTTGAAAAGACTCTTTGAATGTGTTTTTTTGGGTGCCTGGAAAATAATGTAATAATAGAACAGTCTTGACTTTAAAAGACGTTAACGTTGTCTTGTTACATTTTGTACACCCTGTATAGGCTTATTCACATACGATGGTAGATTTTATGTAACCCAAATTACATTTTTAGAGTTCAAGGTGCTAGTTATTACTTTTATTATATAATAAAAATAATAGCAAAGTTAAATATAAATGGTAGAGCACAAAACTAAACACAAAATATTTCAATAAGAACAAAATTAAGTAATTGCTGAAAATATTGACAATTGCTCCTTTCACAAAATTTACTTCTTTTACTTAATGTTTTTTATCTCATCTTTCTGCATTTTTTATTAATTCTATTTTCAAGATTTATATTCTTTAACAATTCGGGACACTGAAATTAATTTTGAGTACAGCTAAATTGATCAATAATTAATTTAATCGAGGTGATCATGAGATACTTAATGGGTAGCATGCATAGAAATTTCCCAGGCTCATTGCCGTATGTGAATAACCCTGTATATATATCTTTTAAAATATCTTTAAGACTTTATGCGTTTAAAATCCATGTATTCCAATAGAAAGCCTCATTTTGTGCCTCTGCAGTAATAGAATTTCCCTTAAATTTATAAAATCTGTTCTGGTGTACTTCTCCCTGCCCTTTTAAACAATTTACGAGTTTTATACTAAAATAATAATATACCATTAGGTTTCTCCATCGTGCTTCATACAAGATAGAATATATTGCTCTGTGCCTTGCTCAATTTCCCATTCCGACAATCCAGCTGCTGAACAATTCATTTTATGGATGCACTGCTACCTTTCGGTTTTGCACTCTTTAGCTTATTCTTTCTATGCTAGATTTAAGTGTGATAGTGGAAAAAGTAGTATTCTTTTAATTTACGCTTGTAATATAAATACTACTTACTTTAACTGATTAAGTTAGTTGTTCGCCCTTTTTCTTTGAAAGTTACACCCTCCTATTTATCTTCAGATATTCAACTGCTCTTTAATCTCTACGTTACTATCTACATCAAGGCTATTAAATTATAGGTTAAAGGAGATTGTTCGTACATAATTGCAATTATTAACATCTGGAAATGAAGGTAGCCCTATCAACTCATAGTTACAGTGCTAAATATTCAATACAATTTTCGTATAATGGAGATTGCTTCAAGCAACTATTAATTTCTGTCTGGAATTAGAAGGGCATGTTAAAATGGAAAGGAATTTAAATGATATTGTGATGTTTGAAACCTTTAGTTTTTCTCGATATTCTACAAACTACCAGTTTAAAGAAACACAGCACATATGCACTACTAAGTGCATAAAAATGCCCCGTCTATTATTATCTTCAATTACTTCACTTATGTAATTTGGCGTGGTTACTAATATAAATTTGTAGGTTTCAACTTATTATACACCGGTAATATGCAACAATGATTTGATTGCCATTTAAGACAATATACCTTCCTCCCTCTAGTTAATTTTGCAAGAAAGTTCAGAATTCCGTAGCTCATTTTAATCAAATAAATTAAGCTATTGCAAAGTAATTGTCGTTCCTTCTCTATGGTAACTTTATAATGGATAATATTGACCGAGTCTGTAAAATTTACTATCAACTAAGAACTTTATGAACCCTAAAGTGCTCTAAATTATTACTGTTAAATCAACGTCACCGCAGTAACTAAAGCCAAGCAATTCAATATTCCACCAGAAAGCTAACAGGGCAATCACTAAATTGCTCTGGTCACTTTACCTAAAATCAATGTACTCTTTACAAAATTAAATGACGGCATAAACAGGCTTATTTCTGTGCGCTAAAAGGTTATTTGTTTTTATTTAAGATTCCTCTATTCAGGTTTAGAATTCAATTTTCAATCTCTATCGGTTACCATAAAATGAAATTGTTTAAGATTTT
>VTPC01083970.1:0-12538 GCA_011009095.1 Ignelater luminosus | reverse complement strand
CCTCTGCTATAGTGCTAATTACAGATAAAAGGTTTAACTGTCATCGGCAGGTTGAAATAAATGCTAGGTATTACATGAAATGAGTTTTCAATTCCTTTTCTGGGTTCATGAAAATAGCAGAAAGATATTTAAAGTCAAGAAATAAAAAATTAAATTTAAGAGGATTTATCTATTCTTACCATTATCGGAGTAGAAAGTCCTGGACTCTTACTTTAAAATATTTGATTTCTTTTATTTTTACCATAGTATTACAGATTATCAATAAATAATTTGTGAGGAAAATCTATAAATTGTTTGTCTCTCAGTTTGTTTTCTTTTATAGCAAGTAATCAAGAACTGTTTCAGTATCTCTTCAAATAAGAGAATTTGAGTGGATTTCTGATAATTTCAAACCACTTGTGGTAAAACTTAATTATTAGCCAGAAAAAGGTAAACTGAACTTTACAATCCATGTGTATCATTAAAAATCTCAAACGTAACTAAGTAAATTGATTTGAATTAAACTTTATAGATTGAAATGTTAATCATTGTTTGTGAATACTTTAACTAACTTTCTGACAGATAGGAGAGAGATAGTTTCTAATATAGGGGTATGATAATATGTAAGTATAAATTAAAATCGCTAAAAGGAGCCGATTGCAGTTTGCCCAAAGGAAGAAAGAAAATCTAGAAACCTCACCTAGGTGCAATTATTTCAATTAGGAAGTGAAGGTATCTTGGTGGTAGTACTTGAACATCAAGTGGGATCCCTGCTGAAGTATCTGGCGTACACCCATCTAAAGTACTTAATAGAACCAGTTTTGCTGGTATATCTGACTGAAAGAATGACGTTAGATCAGTTTGCAAAAATTTCCCTTTGCAACTTTAAGTCAATGGAGGACTGTTAGCTTGCCAATCTAACGCGCAAAGTGGAGCAAGTGCCGAATTCACCCTTGAGAAAACTGCAGAAGTCTCTACAAAGCAAACTGACAGTTTGCCATAGATTTAACAAAAGTAATTTTTTACTTACAAGAAAATGAAAAGTGGACAAACTTGGTGTCCAGAACCGAATTAGTTTGTATAAAGGCAAAATCTGATAACTGATCTGATCTGAAAACTGATAACTTATTATAAAAATGCAACGCTTTTAGTAAAATATTAAGTTTTAAATGCTCTGTTATTAACTAGTATGTAGCCGAAGGTAATTAAAGTTTATTGTGGTTCAGAATTATTATATTCCCAACTTCTTTCTTTATCTAATTGACTGATCATAGGTACTACCACAAGTGATTTGGAATTATCAGCGAAACTTTTATTTTTACGAGGACTTTAGTGTTATTATTACATAAATTGTACAGCGTTAACAAGTCTAATTACTTAGAATAATCATAAAATTCATGATCATCGGAAGTGATGTGGTTTACCCAGGAAAGTTTTCGTCAATGCTTTAATTAAAATCTTGACCGACAGTAAAGAAGATTAGTTTTGATATAGAAGTTCTGCTATTTACAGGTACAAATTAAAAGAATTATGAAAAGCAGATTACAGTATGATTACTGAAACAATAAAAGAGATCCAGAGATATCAGAGAGTTGCCATTATTCCATCAGTTGCGAAACAAAGTTTCTCGGTAAGAATACTGGAATAGAATGTACAAAAAGAGTTAGTCATAATGCCTACAAACAATAACATTACAAAGTAGTAATGAATTTTATAATTGTAACTGAATGCGATACTAATCCTAATGGTCTTCTTCACAATATACAGTAAAACCTCTCTTAACGACCATCTCTGCATTAAGCACATCTTTCTAAGTCCCAAAACCCTGCAATCCATGAGTTTTTACCTCTCCATAGTGATCCCCTTTGCAGTACGGCAACCTTCTTTGACACAGACGCTATACTTTATAGACAGGTTTCACTGTAATCTTTTTCATTAGATAATAAATCTATGAGAGTAACAGTTCAGATTGTCATCTTCTTACTACTTAACAAGGAAGAGACTGTCAAATGGTTGAACAGCTTACTGGTCGACCCAAAAGCAATTTAGACAAGTTTTAACAGCTGCTTTTAAAAGACTGTATAGAAATTTCCATTTGTGCAACATGTATACTCAAGAGCGATCTTCATAATCAAGATAACCTCGTTATGGAAATAGAACACTTCTAAGATTTGAAAGATATCGAGGAATAGTACAGCTCTGTATTGGTTTTCATTTGAACCATCACGACACCCGTTGGCATTTTGTAGAACTCGAACGTCAAATTAAATTATTTAGTGAGATTTCTTTTCACAACTTAGATTTTACAGATAAATTTGCGTTTTCTAATACGGGCCAAAGCGACTGTGTCAGAAGGTTCTTTCATAAATTGCTTGCGTTTCTGTGTCTTGGTATGAAGGTATTTGACCTGCGGTACTACAAGGCCACATTCACTCTCTTCGAGGTTCACAGTTAAAGTTAAAACAAAAATTATATTAATTAGTAAAACTTATATCACTGATGATGATAAGCACAAAACTAGCTAGGGCGGTCTTAGCTTATAAAATCTAAAATGGTCGAACAAAGTTAGAGTTGTATAATGATCAGTGTTACAAAGGACACACTTGTAAGGTAGCTAACAAAAATGCTGTCCCCTGGCATCCTCTTCCACACGTCAACTGTTTGTTTCTCTTAACATTTATATTTTAACTAGGGACTAAACAGATCTGAAAAGTTGTACAGCTGGAATATCGTATTTCGTGTCTGGTGTCTGCTAAGCAATTCTCCATCTATGCTTCGCTCGTTCAGTTTGTTTTACGTCGGAATCGTTAAGTTTCTTTAACTCTTCAAGTTATGATTTTTGAAATCACATATTCAAAGTATGTGAGACCGCTTGCTACTGCCTAGTTTGCTTGGAGCCTTTAGAGCTCTTTTAATGAGTTGAAGAAATGAAGTAAAACCGTAGTAAGTGAAATTTTTAGTCATATTTGACTGATGTATTGTCTAGTTTCTGCAGTTCTTCAATTCTATTGAAAAAAAATCGAAAGCACCCTCAAGAAATTGCAGCATCGAGCACTGACAGCTGTTGATTCTCGTTATAACAAAAGCTGTCACACACGGTCCTCTATCCTGTATTTTATGTAAAATAATTTTAGTGTTTGGCAGGAAGTGTTGGCGTAGATGACTATAAGCATAAAGCAATATTTGCGTTTTAATAGCCTAGTGTTCCTTCTCTGTATATTTTTTCAAGAAATTGTAAGTGCTTTCTAGGTAGGCAACACTTTTATCTAACAGAGTACAGTATATTATTAATACGACATTCTTGTTGGTAAAGAAATTACAATAAATCGTTGTCATCCAATCTGTTGTTTCCATGTATTAAAGATACTTTATAATAAAATGAAATAAAAACAATTGTTAAGGTAGGTAGTTTCCAAATTCAAAGTGTAAGAATGAAGTGTTTGAAAGGACAAGAAATAGATATTTCTAGTAAAAAATAAAAATTTAAATTCGGAAAGTTATATTTAAGAAAGTACCTCTCCTTACTGTAGATCGCGCCACTGGTAACTAACGCAATTAATGGTATTTCTGGACAACTTAAATAACGATGAAGTATTTTTGAAGTATATAATAGAGGTACAAACCTTACAGGTTATAAAAAATGAAATTTCTTGATGTGTTGTCAAAACAATTACTAACGGTTTTCGTGAAAATATACATATGTTTTGCAATCCCTGTTGGTCTTGCAAACATATTTTCGAGAAAATCAATTAGTGCTGTGGTTCGTAATAAAGACAACGCTTTGAGTAAACATAACGCTTTAAATACATATGCAGTATAGCAATCGTTAGAATTTATCTCAGCACATTCTCATCAAGATGTCAAAGAATGTTTATTTAACTTTCATGGCCGTTATGGAAGCTAGGTAAAACTGTCTGCTACGAATCGGTTATCTCAATGCCTCAACTAATCTCTTAATAGGCAGGAGAAAAATATAGGAGTATTTATCTTGTGTTGGTTATCAAAATTTGTTTTTTAATATGCGTTTACTTCGCGTTAAGTAGCGTCGTTTTGACATACCGTTTTAAGATACTTTATAATAAAGTAAAAAACAATTGTTAAGGTAGGTGGTCTCCAAACTCAAATAGATATTTCTAGTAAAGAATAAACATTTAAATTCGGAAAGTTATATTTAAGAAAGTACCTCTCCTTACTGTAGATCGCGCCACTGGTAACTAACGCAATTAATGGTATTTCTGGACAATTTAAATAACGATGAAGTATTTTTGAAGTACATAAGGTTACAAAAACTGAAATCTTTTGATGTGTTGTCGAAACAATTACTAACGATTTTCGTGAAAATATGTTTTGCAATCCATGTTGGTCTTGCAAACATGTTTTTGAGAAAATCAATTAGTGCTATAGTTCCTTATAAAGACAACGCTTTGAGTAAACATAACGCTTTAAATACAAGTGCAGTATAGCAATCGTTAGAATTTATCTCAGCACATTCTCATCAAGATGTCAAAGAATGTTTATTTAACTTTTAGGGCCTTATGGAAGCTAGGTGGACGGTCTGTTACGAATCGGTTATCTCAGTGTCTTAACTAATCCCTTGATAGGCAGGACAAAAATATATTTGTCTTGTATTGGTTATCAAAATTCTGTTTTATTGGTGTGACGCGTTAAATAGCACCTTTAGCACATTCTGATATACCGTTTTTGGACTGATATTTTCACGTCGTTCCAAATGTTAATAAGATGCTAGGAGCAATGTTTTGCCAAAGAACGTATGAACAATTCCGCTCAACTGATACATGTGATAATTTTCATCTGATTATTATTATTGAACTCTTTGAAAGGGAAATTGAAGAAGGAAGCGTCAAAACAATTTAGACAATTCTTGAAGCAAACAAGCATTCTGATCTCAAGATTCATCATTATTTTGGGAAAAAGTTGAGCTTGTTGAGTAAGCTGTGTTATTCGAATCGAGAAAGTTTGTTATATTAATTGCTACATTTATTCTTAGTCTTCTAGGTCAGAAGGTTTACAATACTAGTTCGTGAAGGCTGCAAATGTCTGAAGTTCTCACAGTGCGTACTAAAGGTAAGTACACTGTATCAAAGACTGCCGGGTTAATAAAAATCTTATGTTGCTAGGCTTCGAAAAAGTAAAATAAAAACGACATCTGCTCGACATCAACAGAAGATTATTTTGAAAAATAAATGAAATGTTTGTAAGAAGATTAGTTATTTCGGCATTATTTATTAATATTGGAATAAAAACTTGACAACTGTTTGAAAAATTAATCTGCAAAAACAGTTTTGGTTTTTTGAAAAAAAAAAATAAAATATCTCTCAAAGAATAAAAATGGTAAATTGGAATTTTAAATTTAACAAAATATTTCTGTTCAAATAGTCTCTTGTCATTGTAGATGACGCTATTTGTAATTCACACAATTAATGTTACTTCACGACAACTTAAATACCGCCGAGTATCCAAAAAAGGTATAATACGTGTATATTTTAAAAATATTAACACAAAATCTTTTAATGTGTTGTCGCAATGAGCACTGAGTTTTTTCGTAGAGAAATGTGTACTGCAATCTGTTAGGCTTGCAAGTACATTTCGGAAAAAAATTAGTACGTACATAAAAGACAACGCTTTAGTAAAATATAATTTTAAAGGAACATTGTGGTTCAAGATTATCATGTACTCCAAGCTTCTGTCATTTTCTGCTTGTAATATGTTTTCATTTGATCTATCACAACGCACGTTGATATATTTTAGAATTCGAACGTCAAATTAAATTATTTGGTAAGATATCTGCTCAGAAGTTAAATTTTACAGATAAATTTACTGTTTATTATACGGAGCAAAGCGACTATCGAATCGAAGGTTGCCGATAATAAAAATTTATATCCTTTGACGTGTTGAAACGGATACTACACAAATAGTATATTTCAGGTGCAGAACGATAGATGGCGCTTGTTCCTGTTCTCACTATTAATATTGTTTCTTGATTATTTTAAAATACTCCAAGTGGTCTATTACTGCTGCTACATTCATTCTAGTCATTTCCAGTGAACAGTAGTCTAAGGCTTTTAACGAGTTGCCGAATCTTTTGTTGCGTTGCCGTATGTAACCGCTTACGTTTTCTTGTAAAAACGGTATTGTGCAGGAAATGTCTGGACTTTTGACAGCGGTGCAGGTGTTTGTTGCACATACATGTTGTAAGGAAACTGTAAGTGCTTCCTAGGACAGGCAACGCTTTTATGAAATAGAATGTAATGTATTCGATGGTTTGTCAATTTTTATAAACAAAAGAAGTAATTAATTACAATTGAGACTTTGAAATCGTTTTATCATAAATTTTTATTTACGATTAGTAAGATTATAATAGTAAACAAAGTGGGTTATATTAAGGTAAACGGTTTTCAAACTTGAAGAGGAGGCCAAGGGAAGTTTTTCTGAAGAAAGGCAAATACAGATATTTAAAGAGCATAAAAGTAGAAACTGAAACTCAAATTCAATTTATTGGACTTTATGCCTTTATTATGTGTCTACCACAGCAATGTAACTTTCTTAGATGTGAATTTGGTAACCACAGCAGGTTCCTACAGAGCAAACTGGCAATTTCTATATAAAGACAAAATAACAAAATTTTGACCAGTAGATGAAGGTTTGTCAATTTCTCTAAACAAATAAATAATGAACCCCGTGAATTGTGGTTATCACAAACTATTGTTTAAGATGGACAACATTAGAATAGTGAAAGAACACGATTTTCTAAAATATCGAGTTTCCAAAAACTGAAAGAAGTCAAATGAAGCTTTTGTTGATAAAAAACAGGTAGATATTATTAAAACCAAAAATTAAAAACACTACTAAACCAAAAAGTCAAATATAAGGGGAAGTACATATCTATTACTATTATTCGGTGTTTATTGTATGTATGTCAGTCGGTAGATGGTGCTTCTTGTAACTCACACAATTAACGTCATTTCTTGGCAACTTAAATAGTAGTATCATGAAGACAACTGATAATTTAAACTTCCTTAGTGAATATCTCAGAATCTTTTGATGTGTTGTCATAGTGGTCACTAATATTTTCCGTACAGACATATGTTCTGCAGTTTCTATTGCATTGCAGTTATATGTCCGAGAAAACCCATTAGCGATTCTGATCATAAAGACAACGCTGTAAGTTAAAGAAAACTTTAAATCTGTGAGTAGTAACGTAACTGTAGTTAGAATTTATTGTAGTTTAAAATTATTATTTTCCAAGCTTATTCTTTAGTTGATTTTATTTTCATGACAACTTTGTTGCTAGCAATCTTACAATTTTGATCGGGACAAATTGCTGACATTGAGACTTAAGGTCTACTTTTGCTAATATCATCCGTATAGAGGTAACAAAATTATTAGCGTAGTGAGTGTCGTCGGAATTTCTACCTCCAACCATCGCGTCGCATAATTACTAGACTTGTGTAAGGCAAGGTTTGACAGCAAACCCTTATAAGTGCCTTGACGCACCTTTTCAAAATTAAGAGTATTATTTCTTTAATTTAACTCAATCTAATTAAGCCTTTAGATATGATTAAACCTTTTGGGCACCCTCTACTATAGTGGTAATTACAGGCAAAAGGTTTAACTGTCATCATGCTGGGTATTACATGAAATAAGTTTCAAATTTAAGAGAGTTGATCTATTCTTACTACTATCCGAGTAGAAAATCCTGGCGTCTCACTTTGAAATATCTGATTTGTTTTATTTTTCCCAAAGTATTACAGTTTATCAATAAACAATTTGTGACGAAAATACATAAATATTTTGTTTTTCCATTTGTTTTCCTTTATTGCAAGTAATCAAGAACTTTTTCAGTATCTTTGCAAATAAACGATAAATCCCAAACAAGTCGTGGTAAAACTTAATTATTGAAATTGGGAAATATATTTCCATGACATAGATTGAAGATGTCAGAGAAGATCTAGAAAGCTAGCACTTTATTTTTATGGTAGCTAGATAAATTGATTGTAAGGCTCTACTATGACTTGGTTAGCCTTGTAGCATTCCTAAAGCTGACTTGGTTCAAATTAACCCAAGAAGACTGAATAGAACTTTATAATCAATGCGTACTATTTACACTCTCAAACGCACTGAATACGGGTAGCTAAGTAAATCGATCGCGATCCACATTATGGATCAAGAACATAATGAATGTTTGTGAATTCCTTAACTAACTTTCTGACAGCTAGGACAGAGAAAATTTCTAATACATGAATCTACTGATTCCTAAATAGAGCCGATTGCAGTTTGCTCATAGGAAGAAAACATCTAGCAACCTTGACCAGGTACCATTATTTCAGTTGGGAAATAAAAGCCTTTTGGTGATAGCACTGGAACATCAAGTGTGATCCCTGCTGGAGTATCTGGCGTACACCCATCTAAAGTACCTAATAGAACCAGTTTTGCTCGTATTTCTGATTGAACGATGACGTTAGATCAGTTTGCAGAAATTCTCCTGTGCAACTTTAAGACAATGAATGTGGACTGTTAGTTTGCCAATCTAACGCGCAAAGTGGAACAAGTGCCGAATTCACTCTTGAAAAAACAGCAAATTAGATAGATTTAACAAAAATAATTGATTTTACTTACAATAAAATGAAGCGTGGACAAACTTGGTGTCCAGAACCGAATTAATTTGTATAAAGGCAAAATCAGGAAAAATGAGTAAAACAACAAATTTCTGTCGTTTTAAATTATTCATCTCTAAATTGGATTATTTATGGTCAGCAACTTAAAAAGTCTTTGTCAGAAATTTCTTCCGTTAGAGTAACTGTGCATAATGTAATCAAAAAGAGGGAGTCGGTTACAGCTGAGGGAAGTGTTATTGGTACTAGTTAAATCTCAAAATATTTTGCAGACGCAAAAATCTTGTAAAATTTTTAATGTCTTGTTAATTACGATCTATCTTCAATTTTTGCTATTATCAATACTAAGCCAGATACCCCATAATGACAACCAATTTGACCCACCCTGTAGTATTTATAAATAAATACACATTGCAGGTATGTGTGTAGTTATGGATGTTAATCTAATAGAATAAGCAGTTTTTTTATACGAGCCAAATTGGCCTTGGGTATAAAATTCACACACTCCATTTCTAGGCTAAACCGAATAAATAAATAGATAAACTTTTGGTTGTTTACATCACCACCCAAAACTCATTCTTGCAGAAACTGCAGCAGGTTCCTACAGAGCAAGCTAGCAATTTTACAAAACTTTGATAATGGTTGCCGCTATTTTATGAAACATAATTGAATTTAGTCAAGACTTGATATTCGTTTTCTCAGAACTAGATCCAGAGTCAGTAAACTTGGTCCTTAAGACCAAAAGGTAAAAATCAGGAAAAATTAGCTTTGCAGCAAAGATTTTACCATGCAATTCTATTTTGGCGTTTGATCTGTAGAATAAAGAAAATATTGTGTTGTTATATGAGCCAATTTGGCATCAGGGGCCATGTTTGCCCACCTCCGGATTAGTAAGCTACAGAGTGCCGAAATTACACTGCTGCTACATCTTTTAGTACAAAGAAGTGTCAGCTATAATGTTCAACTTTTTTCCCACTTGGTTAATGAGAAGAGATGATGTTACGTGTACTGCAGTTGAATAAGGTTACTCCCACTCTGCTTTTTTTGGCAACTCTGTTTTAACCAGAGCATTTACAAGTTTTAGTTTATCTAACTTTGTAAAGACAGCGTTACTTAAATTTCTTACTTTCAATAGAATATTTTGAATTACATTAAAAGACATTAATGGGAGTAGTTACAGTATATATAGTTGTTTAGTACTATCTGCTCTTTTTTTTTAAATGTTACAGCGTTCAATAATTACAAAACCTTTCTCCTACATAATAAAATTCATCTTCCCCCAGTACACTAAATTAAATAGTACAGCGACTGTAACATCCACTAGGGTATGTTATATCAAATTAGAAACGATAGAGGGGAGTCATAACACTTCTTGCTTGTAATATCAAGATCGGATTGCCATAAAAGTGAATTTTATTAAAATGTTTATAGCTATGGTCTCAAAGTCTTAATCTACTGATCCTGACAAATCTTTTGTTGTGTTGTCGCAGGAATCGCTTATATTTTCTTATAGAAAGTTATATTTTGAAAAAGAAAATATAAGTGGTACTCAACCATAGACAACGCTGTTATACAAACAAATTGTAGAGCTTTATAGACAAATTCACATCTTTACACTAACATAGATTCTAAAATTTAAACTTCAACATCCTTCCTAATATCAGTCTTGGTTAAGTTAGTGACAGTAGGTGACGTAATAACCAAAGATTGCAAGCATTATTTTTTTAAAATAAAACAGAGAACACTTCACCTTACCTTTACACGTTATTTCGTTGAGGTTGGTATCATTAGTAGAATAAAGACAGTACCTGAAATGCAAAAAAGCTAATTAGTTAGATAAGACAAAATCTCAAGAAAATTTAAGAAATAGAATAATATCAGTACAGAAGATTCAAGATATTTTGATAAATATAGATGAGCACTTATAGGCTATTTTAATTTGTTGTCTCATTGATCACTTGTAGTTTCTCTTATAAATACAATATGCAAACAGTTTCATGGTTGTTTGGCCTAGGACTTTTTGCATGTGCATTTGGATAAACTTACTGATAATCTCTACAAGAGACAACATCCTTTGCTTATTGCCAAGGAAAGATTTTTCTGTTGTCTTTGATCTCTTGGGTAGATTCCTTTGACATGATGAAATGTTACTTTAAGTTTAGAAGATAAAATGATCTTTTTCTTTCTGATGCATTTTTTCCTTATTTATTTCTTTTGGGTAACCCTGTCCATGATAGACAAGTTGTCTAACATCTATGGTTTCTATTGATTTTCTCTGACTTTGTTTCATATTGTAAGTGTTTCTAAAATTTTTTCATCTTCTTAGATCTTCTCTAATTTTGTTTTAATTTTTGTGGAACATCCTAACTGTTGTATCCAAGCCACAGTACATGTCTCATTCATAGTTACTGCAAAATTTCAAATTTTCTTTGTGGTGTTATGTTCAGATGGATAACCTAAAATTGTTTAGTAGATAAAATTTGAAATGTGTATTCAGAAACATTTGCAACCTTGTTTGGACTCATTCTTTTTGTATTTTTTTCTTTTTCTTCCTACGAACAGGATAACCATTTTGAAAACTTGGTATTTGTTTTCTGTAGTCTTCTGGTCGTCTCTGAAACCTAAGCACACAAAAGTCAAATCACTACAAGCGTTTGATATTTTCTTCTTAATTGATTTTCTATTGCTTAGACCTCACTATGGAGAACAAGTAAAAATTGCAATTCTGGCTGATAAAACTTTTTAATGATTAGATTTTTAGAATGGTGGAAGGTTAATTGCCTGATCGTAGGAGAAAGTCACAAAAAGGTGGATTGAGAAAGATTTTTTTGTCTTTTTGCTGTAGTTTCTTACTGCAAAGTTGCATCGAGATTTAGAGCTTGCTTTCTGATTTTAAATTAAAAGAGCAGACGTAAGTTAGTTCTGAGTTCTTAGAACAGAGATACAGCATAGTGACTTTTTCATGTAACCTTCCACAAAAAATGCGGATTGGAAGTTAGAAAAGCCTGGGTGGATCTAGTTTGGAAAAATTAAATTAAGACATATGACCTATTGTAGTAGTGAATTTTGTCTTGGTATACGAAGAGATTTCAGTCTAGCTGTACTTTTTGAGAACAGCCAACAAACGTTCAGATTATAGGGTTGTTTAGTTCTAATTACCTTGAAGGGTTCTCTCATACAGGTTCTGCGATTTTTCCTTCTAATATTACATAATTATTTTAAAACTATCCCATGGAAATAATTATCTCAGCTTTCTGGGCAAAGATGGCCTGCTTCACTTTTGTATTAGTTACAGGGTTCTTTTAACTTTTATAAAGGTTGTTTGGTTCCAAGAATGTTAGTACCTTCTACACCAATAATATTACTATACTTTGAACTGTATTTAAACTTAACGGATTTTTTTTGTATTAATAGCATTGATAGCTGTAGATGTAAATGTAAATGTTAGTACCTTTCACAAGGTAAAGGTTTATTACAGAGATGTGTAGATGTGTAGATACATAAAGTGAGACACACTGTATTTTGAAATCATGTAGTTACAAATTTTTAAAATTAAACTTGAGGTTTATTTACACAATGCACAGGTGGTGTCAAAAAACCAAATTGTAACTAACTTTGATTTGCTTTTTAGGATTTTTATATTTACTTCGAAAAAAATACATTTATTTGAAATTCTGAAAGAGGGCGCTGCTTATATTTCTTCCTGGTAATTTTATGAATGAAGTTGTATTTAAAGATTTACAGAAACCGCTTTAAGTTGGGTATAATTATAAATTCTTCAAACGAAATCTTTTTCAGTGTTACCAATGTGAGGTACTAGTTTACTCAGCAGTACCATGCTTTATAACAGATACACGGTTTTCTACACGTTTATCTTTTATAACATGTTTTACTTGGTTGTGAAATGTTAGTACCTTGTACGTTGG
>VTPC01083950.1:0-12593 GCA_011009095.1 Ignelater luminosus | reverse complement strand
AAAAAAATTGTGTCTTCATTTCTAACACGGGTACTTATTGAACCGCCCTCGTATAATAGTATTTTTATCTACAATAACATGAAGTAAGTTGATACACTTTGTATGTTGCGGTGATCAGACAGGCAGACGTTGTACATTCTTTTACTTATGAAATGTGACACAATGATAATGAATGTATTTTTAATGTGTTGGGCCTTCTTTAATAACTTGTGTTGAAATATTAAATTTTTAAAATAAAGATTCAATTTTATATGAACTTGGAATTTTGTTTTAATTGAAGAAAATAATCTGTTTCATCCAATATTAAACATACTGACATCTCCAGAAATGTTTTATAAGCCTTTGGTTGGAAAATTGGTGACCCCAAAGTTTGGTGAAGTGATTGATGTTTACACTTCTTCTTCCGTCATGGATCTGAAAATAATTTATAAATTGATTAATGTTTGTTGTAGCTTCTTGTTTTGTGGTTGGACTCTCCATCGACCGATTGATTGGAAGTTAGATGACTTCTAGTCTATTGTGTGTTGCTTCTTCAATGTTTCTTATACTTGACTTTCTTCCTTGAACGTATTTGAGCGCCGAACTCTACAAAGGGGCGTAAATCCTTTACAAAGCTAGCCGCACTCTGCTGCATTACGAGCTCTCTACAGTCTTGTCCTTCAGCGGACTTCTAATTTTGATGCTTGCTACCCTAAGGAGGTACTCCTGTAGCAGTTCTGGCTAGATATGCAATGCTGCGTTCTCCAGCGGACGTTACTTGCTTCTGGTACAGTTTTTGATAAGCTGCCCGGTATGTGCGATTATTCACTTCTTCTTTGTTCCCCGAAGAGTCCTTGAGGCGGACCCGCTAGTAAATCCTAAAGAGGATTCCTTCCTCGCTCTAGGCCAAAGGTATATGAGCTCTTGTTTCTTGTCTACTGCAGCACTCTGCAGTGCACGAGATTGCTGCATCGTGTTGATTCCACAAGCGGCCATGTCATTCATCTTATTGTGTGAAGACGATCAGTCTGTACCTTTTTGCATTTGTTGTTGGTTGTGAAACTTCTTGTTTTCTGCCCTGCTAGGTTGCGTTGTGGATGTAGGCTCGGCAGAAGATTGTCCCCCTGATGAGGTAACTGGTTACCGATGCAAAGAGCGGATGTGGGAAGAAAATACGCTAACAGCTTCCCCTTTCTTCGGATTGGAATGTTCAGTGTGCAGCTGGTCGATGTAGCGGCTGTAAAATGCATTGCTGTTGGTTCTCCCTTGGAAGACCGTGATAGACCAGTCTCCAAGAGAATGAATCGAAGGATCATGAACCAAGTTTCAGACATAGTGGATGGCGTTTCTATGCTGGTGGTTTACTCAAAGGATCACTAATAGTTTTCCAGACCTTTCGGGAAATATATTTAGTGGACGGCTTATCCAAGCTGGTCTGAAGCTCGAAGGACCATGAACAAAGTTCGGAAAGTATCCGTAACCTTGTGGTACGAGATTAGCTTTGAGGGCTAAACGTAACAATCACGCTACCACCTTGGTGTTACTAATATATTGCTGTGGATACTGGGCCAAATTAAAATTCGATGAAAATTAAAATTACTTGACAAAAATTCCGATTTAATTGAGCTGTGTGAACTAGGTTGTCTTAACGTGAGAAATACCTCCAAGTATTACAAATTAAATATTATTTTAAGAGTTAGAAAAATAGCAATAGGGTTGATTTGTGTAGGTATGGGCTGGTATAAGGTTTTAGGTAATAGGAAGCTTTATTGTATTGTTGGAAATTTCATTATCAGTTATATTATGCATAAGGGGAAAAACAAAATTTGAACTTTGCTAAAAATAAGATGGTCGAAACCAAAAAGAGGTTACAATTGGTAAAGGGCGTTTCCCACAGTTATCCTGAATTAGAATAGTGTTTTGCCCGTGGCATCTTCGATTGGCATAGTGTTTTTCCTACTGGCGTCCTGAAATGGTCTGATACTTTCTCTACTAGTGTCTTGATCTGGTTGGGAACAATTAAATGGGACTAGACATCACAAGGATGTGGACTGTGAAACAAGATAGGAAAGTTTTCTTATAACTGGGAGGGCAACGAAATTGGATCGCGCTGTGTTTAAGTTAGTTATTAAGTTGTTTAATTATCAATTAAAAAGTATGATAAAGTATGATTAGGTGGGATATGTAAGTTTGTTTTTTGATTGCATTTTAATATAACTTTGTTTGTACTGAAATCAGATCTGTAAAGTTAATTTTAAAATAGAAATTAGATTAGTCAATAAACCTTTTTATAATTTTTGGAATTTTTTTGGGCTCCATACCGTTGCAATATTTAGTACAGGGGTTCCAAGAGATAGATATGTGGAGAAGTGTAGGGGTAAGTACAGGAGTGTAATCAAAAATTTAGAGACTGCTTTCCCGTTTTTCCTTTCAATGAGACACTAAGCCTTTTTTCATTTTCCTTATTTTCATCTCTTAATAGTTTTATTTTTATACTATCTCAATTGCTACTGTTTAAGATTTTACTAATTATTCTCTTTTTTGGATCTAGCTATGAAATAGCATAGTAGTTTCAGAAAGAGGCACATCTTCTACCGTCCATAAACGTTAATTATATTTTCTTTGGGATTAAACTTTCAATCTTTTTTTCAATTTAAAATTCTTTTTATTGAGAATCTGTCTTGTAATCAAACTAGAATTTCTCAACTGGAAGTCCAGTCGAGCTTCTTGTTTTCAAAATAAAATAAAAACTTGACTTGGCTTTTAGAATATCATCTAGAATCTTGCAAACTTATTCATGTTAAAGAGACTTTTAAGTCCTTTAGATATCAGTACATAAACTGGGTTGATCCGATACCAAAATCTTAAAGATCGATTTTTCTTTGATTAGGAAGATTGATCATGAATTTTAGATATCTGATTTTTTTGTCCAGGTTTAAAGCGGATATCGGTCCATTATCAGGAAAATTACTTTAGTAGGGTTTCGATCTCTGGAGCATCCTGTATACTTAAGTATCAAAAATCGCAGCTGGTAAGATTTTAAATTAAAGTTTTCATCTTTGAATTCGTAGATTTGGTATCTAAAATTAACTTTCTTGGTCATAATTGCTTTATCAAAATCTGTCTTTTTTTTCAAATTTGAATTATTTAGAAAGAAGATCTTTCTTGTTATCGTAATTAACATACATAATTTCATACTTCTTCTTGAAGCATTCTTGACAGAGTTAATCCTCTGCAAGATATATTTCTTAAAGAAATTCAGTAGCCTATAGACGGAATACGCTTTTTGACAATCTATTCTCATTTCCGTTTATCGCTGTCCTCCCCTCTTGTTCAACAGCTCGGTAGCACTCTGGTTCCACGTTTGTCCAGGTCGCTCTTTTCTGTTGTTTCCTGTTGTCCTGTTCTGCCATACTCTCTTCACTTGTCTATTATTGTCCATACGGCTTAGGTGTCAAAACAATCTTAGTTTGTGTTTTTCAATTTTCTCAATCGGTGGAGTTGTCCTCAGCTGTTCCCTAATCTCAGAGTTTCGGATTTTATTAATTTTCTTCACTCCCAGGAATTTTATTTCCGTCGCTTGGATGCGGGATTCCTGTCATTTGGTCATTATGCAGTTTTCGCATCCAAATATCAAAATGGGTACACATATCGATTTGATAGTTTTGATTTTGGTCTTCCTGGTTACTTCTTTGTGGTCTAAGAATTTTCTGTCTATTTGGTAGAACACTTTGCCTGCTGCCGTTATTCTGTTATCTATTTCATCTTTTTCGGTGCCTTTATTGTTGATTATGCATCCGAGGTATTTGTAGCTATCTACATGCTCTAGTCCTTTTTCATTATTTTCTCCTTGTCTGATGCGATGTTTCTGTTTTTTCTAAGTTTAACTCTAAACTGAATTACGAAGCTTCTTCAATCCATATTTTAATTTAATTGAGTTTTCTGCTATTATTACTAAATTTAGATCGTCTGCGAATAGACACATATTAGGATGTATTGACTGCATGTTGTGCCATCTCACTCGTATTTCTTCATCTTCTTATTATTGTTAAATATTACTTTATCTCTTGCACATATAAAAAGTAAAGGGCGGTGCTTGTTATTTGTTTTTATCACATTAGTTGTTTTATGATACATACTCTTGGCTGCCTAGATTAAGTTCGTTTTGACTCCTTTTTTGGACAAACTATTTATTCAGATTTCTTTCTATTATTTTGTTCTCGTCTCGTCTCTCCTCTTGCCGTTTTTTCCGTATCATTGTTTTCACGTGTGTGCACTTCTGTTATTTGTAAATCAGTATTCTTTTCTGTTATGTCTGATTTCAGTAATTTCTTATGGTGTTGTCTTCAACGTTCCATAATATCTTCATATTTTATAAGAATTTCTCTTCTTTTATTTTTAATATGTGTGAGTTTGGTCTCATTTTTGTTTCTTAAGTTTTTTATGGTTCCATAAAATATTTTTATGTTCTCTTTGCTATCTTCCTCTAATTTTTTCCCAAAGTTTCTTAGCTTGTTTGTTTGGTCTCTATTACTGCTTTTTTGGCTTTGTCTCTTTGTTTCTTTTTTTTTGATTTCTTCCTTGACCTGTTTATTCCACCATGTGGTCTGTTTTTTGTATTTAATTTGTTGGGTAGTTCCACATTCCTCTTCCGCTGTTTTAATGATGATCTCTTTAAAGGTTCGATATTGTTTTCATTTTCTCTATTGAATCTTTGTTCCGGTTTGTTTTCATACCTTTGCCTTATATCTGCCTTTCTCAATTTGTGAACTTTTATTCTCGTTTCAAATTGATTCTTAGTCTTGGTTTATTTGTTTCGTATTTAAAAACAATATCAACAATACAATGGGTTGAATCTTAAATAAACTTCGAGTATCACCACATTCACAGCTAGGCCTATTTGGCAATAAATAAAAAAAAATATAAAAATTGTTCTTAATATCAAAATGCAACATAAATAATACTTGGATGCAAAAACTTAAAACTAAATGAAACTGCAAACTAATATCTTTGTAAACAAGATTAGTGTACGGTCAACATTTCCAATTTTTGTAACAAATTACATTCTTAACCAAAAAATTTACGCTTAGCAATCCAAAATTTATTTTAAGAGCAGAGAATTATTGTAAAGCAAATCTCTTCTGGTATTATTTTGAATACACAGAATGCTTTCTTCTCTGTATTAATAAAATAAAAATTGTATTACGCTTAACCTGATCATTCCATAATTTTTTATCTTTAATCTAAGCTTTTTTTATAACCTAAACTAAAATGATTGGTTTTTATTTAAATAATGCAAGTTGTTAGCAATTTAACCAAATCTCCTAAATCCGCACAGTATCGATCTTTCTTGCAAAATTATTGTATTCAGATTACATAAAATTATCCAGCTTTATCTCGTTTAAAATTATTGTTTCAGGCGATTATTTTAAAGTAATGTTATGAAAAACTCATGAACGTTTTACACAATTCAGGAAATTTAAAGAAATCTTAGATTCCCAAATATAAAACAACTAATTTTTAAATACTTCCATAAGACTGAATACTTTGCCTTTTATCTGCTAAATATAATGTTAAATTATTCATTCAACGGAAAATTTCTTTCTATCACTTCGAATGCTCTTTGAAAGCTGTGAAATATTCATTCTTTTTAAGTATTCTTTTTTTATTAAAATCGAAACAGTGTAACTGTATACATCGAAGAGAAATTGTAGGTGAATTGACGAATTAGCTCTCTGCTTAAATTGTTCTCACATTTTTCTCTTTTCAGAGATAATATTCAAGAAAACAATTTAGCGGTGTTATTTTTCAAGTGGTATTTAAAGATTAATAAGATCTCTTTATTTTACGAGTTGTTTTTCAACGTGCGATAGGAAGAACATAAATGAACGAGATTAAAACACTTACTTATACTACCAGAGTGGTTGTATTTAGTAGCAAGATACGCCGAAAAGTTATTTATCTCCAAAAAAGTTCTTCCGAAAAATAAGTTACAAAGTACAAGTTAATACGGGACTCCACTTGCTGTTATTTAGAGGTAACTTGCAGGTCTTTCGGTAATCGCTTAGTTATCTCAGCTGTTCAGAAGGAGCCGTTGCAAAGTAACGACAAAGCGTTATGTATCGGATAGCATGCTGGAGTCTGGCCGGAGTGCCGTAAAGTTCGCCTCAGATGTGCTATAAAATAGTTAAGGAGAACATGCATTACTCTCGCGCGGATTCGCGAGCAGATTGTCAGACACCTCTATCTGACAGCTTGCACAATTACATCTGACATTTGCACTTGCGGATTGTTATAACTTCCTTATTCTTGCACGTATACCGCGTCTGGTTAACCAAGTAAGCGTCTTAAAATGGATTTTACCGATCGTTAGAGGAGGTTTTTGTTTGCATGTACAAAAACCTTTCACGTTTTACAACGTTGTAGCAAGCGGTAATATTGTTTCGGTTCGACACATCATGAAACGCAGGAATTTACTGTAAACTAACTGAAGAATACGATTGTTAAAACGTTAAAAACTGTGCACTAAACGCGCCCTTTACGTTATGAAAAAGCTCTATTCGTATTTCAGTAGCGAACTCTTTGATTGATAAAGTACGTGCTCATTAATTTTTCGATAAACATTTTGCATATACGCTTGAATGAAAAAGTGAACACAATGAGCCCTTAGAACAATGCATTAGGGGGTTTACAAAAAATAATTTTAAAATTTTTCAACGTGAAAAGACAAGGCGGATAAGGATCAACTGCCTCCTTCAAGTAGGGCTTGAAAGATCGTGAACGACGCGTCCCTCGGTTTACTTCTTGGGTGACACATTGCCGTCCGGAATACGTAATATCCGGTGGCTGAGCACTGCTGCTACCGTTTCAGCTGCACTCAACGTTCCGTTGCGGCGAGTTCGCTTAAAGAAAACAAGGAAATTGATGCATTTCCCTTAATGTGCACAAACAATACCACCGATAACAAAATTAAATTACAATTGCAGACTGTCACTTTGTTATTCAAAACACGGCAATGCTTTCTTAGTTAGATTAATGGTAACAAATTCCTGAAATACTCTGAGAATTTACCTGAAAAGCTTAAAGGTTTTAACATTTTCAGTAGCCCATTATATAATGCTATATAATGTCTCAAAATACATACACGCAATCCATTTATAATAATGAAAAATATATTTTAAGATCAAACGAAAAATCAATTGTTTTGTTTCCTAAATTATTATGACAGCAATAATCATAATGGTAAGGATATAGTCTCAAAATGTGTTGTAGATTAAATCAATTACTAAAATTGATTTTAAAATAACCTTGTATTACGTACTATTTGTAACTTTTCCCTACAAGTTGCAAACAACATAATTCTCCAACCAGAATAACATCTAACCTAACTGGATAAAGATTTTCGTATCATTTATCGTAGAAAATGTATATCCTGAAACGCTTTTTCACTATCGCGAGCCGTCTAAGCTGTTAACTTATCGAAATTTAGAAATCCATCAGAATCGGTTCAAAAAATGAAATAGCAACCTAAGGATTTTCAACACTATTTAAAACTAATGTAGGGTAAACGTTACAAACAAACCAATAAAATAAATTTAAATAATGATAAATGATTATTCGCTTTTGAACCAACAATACAAAATTAAATTTTATTTAACATCTCAAAGTTCTTAATGAATAATGACATCTCAAATTTCTGCGTTGATAAATTTAAGTTGATGTGGTTTCTTTAAACTTACTTTACTTAACTTTTGTCCCATAGCAATTCTTTATCAGTCACTTTGTGAGAAATCAGATTCTTTAAAACAAGCTGGCAGATACCATCACAAGAGATTTTAGTAGATATATTATAGGGCCTGGTAAGATGTTTAAATTGAACTTTTTTTATTGAGAATTTATAGTACCATGAATAGTATACTGTTTGGCACTCTTTAATGGCTAACATAAAAAGGTCAGTTTGTCTTAAAAAGGTAAGTTTGTGACATTTTTATTGTTCAGAATTGATTCTTGTTGTTAAAACTTTTTGTTGCCTCTATTTACCACTTTTGAATAACACATGGGTCGCTGTTATAGGTGAATCTTATTTTATTTTCCTTAATTTCGGTTACGTTCGGATCTGTAGTCTCTAGTGCTAGTTTATCTAAACTATCGACTGTTTCATTTCTTCTGATTCCCATACGAGATGGCATCCACATAAATATTTCATCTTTGTTCAAGAAGATTTTGAATATGTTAGAAAAAAGAATTTTTCCTGTATAATTTGCTTATTGCCAACAGTCCATTAAAAAGATCTTGATATGGATATGTTGGTTTGGGAGTATAAGGAGAAAAGTTTTTTGTTCTTAAAGATATTTTGATATTTCGGTCTGTTAACATCATTGTAATTGATGTGTTTCCGAATATGTGTAGTGGTATATAGTATCAATCGTCCAAAGATTTGCTTTGTTAGCATCCATATAAACAGTTTTGCTCTATTTAAACAGCTGTGTAATACAGTTCAGGATTTCTGATTTATTCTCCATTTATCTAGTGTGCAAAGGGATAAACGTAGTTTAATAAAAGACATAAAGATGAAGAGAGAATCTAAAACGTGATCTATGTGTGTTTCGTGGATTTAATGAAAGTCTTTGACAGTATATGGAGACCTGTGCTCTAGAAGGTACTTGGTATAAGAGGAGTCAACGAAACAATATATCAAACAACAAAGAACTACGTACGTACACGAAATTGGGTATCTAAAGAATTCTACACAACACAGCAAGTTAGACAACGGCGGGCTTTAAGCCTATACTTGTTTATAGAGAATTCAAAAAAAGGTCTGCATGCAAGCGGTAAACATGAACATAATGGTTTTGCAGATGGTACAGTATTATGTGCAAGATCAGAACAGGATCTTCAATGTAATCTTGAAACATTAATAGATCCTTGTAATACTAATATATCTATTAATGGCGAAGTAATACAACAAGTAACTTCGTTTAAATACTTAGGGATAATAATTAATCAGAATGGTGATGAAGCGGAAGAACAAGAAGCAAGAGTAAAAGCAGGTAATAAGAAATTTGGGATGCTAAAAGGTTCAGTAATCATGAAGAAATAAATATCTATAAAAGTGGAAATAAGGATCTTTAATAGTATATTTATTGAAAGTTGGGTGTTAATTAGTAAACTAGCACAAAGAATACAAACTTGGAAGCAGTCGAAAATAACATCAATACATAAAACAATAAAGAAACAAAGACTCAAATGAATAGGTCACATATGGTGAAAGACACAGATCCAAACAATAGAGAAAAATCTGAAGAAAATTAATGTAACGTGAAATGAAGCGAAACATACGCAGAACAGAAAAGAATGGAAATAGATGATTCAGACAATGATTAACCTCGACATTTACTAGTTATCGTCCCAGTTAGCATTATACTAAATTTTCATTTAATATCTATTTTAATATCATAAAATTATTCCGTTCCGAACTTTAAACTGTAAATATTTCATTCTCTCGTCTTCAAATAAGGTTATTCGCCTTTTTGTAAAGTCAAGAAATAAAATATTTGTCTCTTTCTCGCTCTCTCTACTGCGATTAAACAAAGTTCGAATACCTTAAAAATTAAATATACCTTTATTTTTCTCTATTTCATTATTTTTGTATTCTGAGAATTTTGTTATTGAACTTCATGCAGTAGACGCATAAATTTCGTCCCCTGACACTAAATGCCAATTAGAGTCATTCCAGTTCATATCTGATGGAGTGAGTAACTTTCCCCGTCTTTACGTGTACCAATCAACGCAATAATATTGTTGTTCGGGTAAATAACGTTATCGAAGGGAACCGACGTCACGCGTTGGTCTCCGGTTCCCGCCCCTTCTCGCTCGAAAAGTGGGAAAAGAAAAGAAAAAGTCTGGCTTGAGCTCTCGAAAAGAACGCTTGCGTTCCGTTCGTTTTATCTCGATACCTGGAAATTTTTCCCTTTTGGGAATAGCAAAAGTCGTGAAATCCTCTAGTTTAGGATTGAGTTATCGTGGTTATATCTTTAATCTACACCGAACACAGTTCTTCGGCGTGAAAACGCGTCGCGTCTTCTAAGCATCAAGTATAAAGTGTTCCCCTGGTTTCAGGAAGAAATATTGCAGTTTTCGTCGTTTATTTAATATCACAGTTTTGTGAATAGATAAGATAAACTTCAGAAGTTATTACCGCCACTATAATTATCGTAAGAACTTTCCGTACCGTTTCGTCAAGCATTTCGGAACGTATCTGTACTGGTTTCTCTGGGAATCCCCCAGCCGGCAGCTGTTCGACCCAGTTTCATCGTACCTACCACAACAGCTGTTATTAGTTTAAGTGAGTGTAAAAAGCCAGTATAAAAGGTTTTGTGCAAGTGTTTATAACCAATTATGTGTTAATGTTATTATCACCGAACGTATTGGGATTTATTATTATTTGTAAGTTTGTCTTACCTTATAACTATTATATTATTTTCAAAATTATCGAACATTTATTTACGTTCTTGAGATGAACCATTTATACGTTTTGCAGTACAAGTGAGCTGCGAGATTTTTATGTATCTCATAAAAAGTTGCTATTGTTTATTTAACTTAAAACTTTAGAAGTTATTTTGCTGTCATTTAAGTTATGAAAATTTAATAGTTAGCTTTTAAAGTTTAAGAAAACAGTTGCGTCCGTTATATACCATATTTACCAACTGGCTAGCTGTTTGTCTGTCGTTTTGTTTACGTTCGATAGTTTATCGTGTATTCATGTAAAACAAACGAATACTTGTAACATAATTGTTAGATTGTGATATCCTTAGAACGCACTATATTATTGTTTAGAATATCTTGTACCCAGTAATACTCAATGTTAGCATATATGAAGATATAACAAAGTTGTACAAGAGAACCGACTAAGCAAATAAGTAACTTATCTGGTGTGCAACCGTCTTGAGTAAATTTAGAGAATTTTGGCAATGTGAGTTTAGTATGGAAGACCATATCAAGAGAATTTATTTCATTCTTATATTCAAGATTATGACCATTCATTATTAGAAAGCGGTAGATCAAAGTTTGCTTTTTAGAGAAAACCACGCAATTGGTCTTTCTGTTGAAAACTTGAGACTATCTTGTTTACTTCACGTCTCTGAGTTGTTTATAGAAAGTTAAAGGCATCCTTGTATGTAATGCTTCCATAGGTGCTCTAATGCATTGACATATGTCATTAATGTTCTAAAGGCAGACCATGTTCCTAGGTAGAAAATTTGCTTTGTTGATGAAGGGATTTCCAGCTTTACTACATTATCTATGGCATTTCTTCCATTTCTAGAATAACTTTGTTCAACTTAACCCTTTTAATTATTCGCTCAAATAACGTAATTTACACATGGTGTTAGTTAAACTGTTTGGGTTGGTTTCGTCTTTGAATGATCTTAAAATGGGTACAGCGAAAGCCTTCTTCCATGAGATTGCAAAGACATTGCGCTTCTGTATAGTTTTATATGTATATCTGGAGAAGTTATGGTTTTTCTGATTGGAATAATTTTCTTGTTATATGCCTCAAAGTTGTTTTTTACTTCCATAATGTTTCTTTCAATGCAAATTTTTATAATTTCTTTGCTATAGTTATAACAACTATAGCAAAGTGTTTTTGAGGCTCCTTTTCAACTGGTTGTTGTATAATTAGCATGCTCTTCTCTTTTTGCTTTGACATCTTAACACTTTTTCTAGCTTGCTCAATATTTTTTATACTGTACAAGATTGTCAACTGTATAATTTCCTAAAAATTGTTCGAAAATCCATTTTTTATTTTGATTTGCATTCGTTCACCATAGCATTTAAAATTTTTTCGATTGAGATAGTTTAGCTCTGACGGTACGGTTGAGTTGGTTACCACTCTGTGTCATTAAGACTTTCTTAATTATGTTATCCAATCTGCTTTCTTGATCTTATATATGTATATAATGTTATTATTGGATAATAGTGTCTCTTTTGGATTTGTGTCTTTGATACCTACAGTGAATTGTGTAAATTAAAATCAGTCAAAACTAAAAAAAGCTTGTGATTAAATCTTTTAATTCTTGTATCTGTAATTAGATTATGATGATTAGGACTATATATGTAGTTACTTACATCGCAAATAGTCAATTTCTGCGGTGCACAGATTGTTGTAACTATTTCTAAATTGGAATTGCTGATGCTTTTGAGTGTATGTCATTTCTTGTTAACGTTGCGACGCCTCCGCTGGCATATTGATCAATACGATTTTTGCTGTAAACATGGTAATTTTTAAAAGTTAAACTGCGTTTCTTGGAGACATACTATTGCAGGTTGGGTGTGCAGATCATTTATTCATGTAAAGTATCATCTGCAATTAAAGCGTATCAGCTGTAGATTTTGTTACGGATTTCGCGGCACCTGAAAAACAAAAAAAAACTAAACATGCTTGTCTCAAGTAGACGAGGAATTCTCAAACTCAGACCGGTTTTATGTAAGTATTCCTATACTCGATTGTAAATATTTACCTTTTCGAGATTCGAATAGAGCATTGACAGCTATCCTTCTCTTGCTGTTTTAAGCGAGTATCGAACTTTATGGGTGTCTTGAAAGAATTTAATGAA
>VTPC01083924.1:0-17852 GCA_011009095.1 Ignelater luminosus | reverse complement strand
TGTATGTAACAATCGATAGACGTTATTATAAAATTTCAGTGCCCTTATTACAGAAGTCAAAACATACTGATTTGTGTCGTGTCTTGTAAGCGTATGATTACTTTCGCTGCATCTTATTCAGGGAAGTTCCGTATTTTATTGCATTTTTGCCGAATTAACAAACATTGAATTATTATTTATGGATATTATTGCTATGACGTTATTACATCGTAAATGTATCACTAAAATTTGTGTTAAATTTCAGAAATAAAAAGCATACATGCATGTTCTGCAGGTGTATGATGAGTTTCGTTGCTGACTGTATGTGGATATGCTGGTAAAGTTGTGCCGATCTAGGGAATTGAGTACTAAAGGAGAAGGTATGTGAAATCAGGCCATTGATAAAATCGTATGCAACAACTCTACCTTTAAAGTCTTCATTGTAATACAGCTGAATGAAGAACGAGATATTAAAAGAATTTTACTTTTCCTACCTTGATTATAACTTAAAGAATTTCTTCTGTAAAATTTAGGCTACCAGTCTTTGAGGTCTAATGATTTTATTATCATCGATAATTTGAACTATAAAAAGAAATTAACTTGTTTTTCATATTTTGTTCCCAAAATCTAAACCATCTCTAAAGATGGTCTCGGTTTTTAGACATGTGGAGTCGACACAGCGAGAATACAATACGCTCTACGTGCTACGTGAACTTGGCCTTGTACTTGAAAGTACCACTTATGGTGTTCATTGATACGGTTTTCTGATCAACACGTAATCTTTTTATTAATTATACCCTCTTCAAGAATCATGTCTCTTGCTGGCCAAGGACATTTTATCTCAATTAAACCTTGATCGTCAAGTAACCGGTCTGGACTTGCAGCTAAATAGGGGAGCTCCGGATCAGTAAATAAGCCCCATGATTCTGTTTTCTTCTCAATAACCTTCTCTAATTGCTCTATTGCCAATTTTTTGTTTTTAATTTCCCATTCGATACTAGGAGCATAAAGAGGTCGTGCATAGCGAATTCTCCCTACTAGAGATTTGCAGCTAATAGTATTTCGTCTCTTGCATACCTCGCCGAAAGTTGGAGCAGTTAGTCGGTTTCGTCTTGCTAGATACCAAATATCGATTCTCTTTGATTTTTCGTCTGAGTCTGTATTTCTTGAATTTCTTCCTCAGTTTTTGCTAATTGATCCAAAAACGTTTTTGTTTTAATTTTAAAATTTCCTGGGCTCATCTGGTTTCTCGCAATTCTCCCCATAACTCTTGTCACATTGGACAGTCCTTGCCTTGCTCTTTTCGGTAAAATTTCATTTTCTGCTGTATGTGACACGTGCTAGAAGCATATTTGAAGTACTCGTGTATTTGATGTCCTCGGCTTCGCTTGGGGATCAAATCCCAAACTTCTTGCTTGAAATATTATTTCTAGTATTAGTAGCATAAATAATTATTTTGCATAACTGCATGAAAAATTTGCGACGTTCAAGAATTACTTGGTTAGACAAGCATCAAGCTTAATTATATGACGTTGACAACAATAGGGTGGAAATGTTTAATTCAATTATTGCAAAATTCACTGGAGGCAAAAGAATAAATTATTGCCAAAAAGGCGATCCTATCAAAGTCGTTGTACTGCATCTGTCGTTAGTCTGAATACAAGAAGCCCATCTGTACTATAAATAAGCACCTTTGGTTGGGAAAAAGCCCGTACATTTCGAAACTTTTAGAGAATCTATCAGCTACTACAATATCTGCTTCCATAGTCGATGACGTTGCTGACCAGTTCCTATAACACTTATGTTCTTTTGGGTCCACATTGTTTTTTCGGCCATCTTACAAATAATACAGAACTTATTCCTCACTTCAATATATAATACCTTCTTAGTTCTGTTATTTACTATCGCAGCAGCCACTGAATTATAGTTATTTCTGTACGATCGTTTCGACCAACTTCCGTCAGCTGCTACCGCCGTTATCATTGATATACCATCTGCACTGTCGTCTTCTGGTGCAAGTGCTATTTCTTTTTGTTCTTCCGCTGCCTTTCTCATGGCATCAATTATACATTTTATCGTGTATTGCTTGGTACTTCCTAAGTGACATACAAGGAACATCTAGAGATGCCATTAATTATTCTAAGTGGGAAAACTCAGAACCAATCGTCATAATGCCCAGAACAGGATCATCATTTACGTCGTCGTTTTTATCATCGCTTGTACGCAATTGAAATGTCTTGTTGCACATATTACACTTCAAATGTATAGTCGATATTAAGCCATTCCTATCTTTCTTGACTACCAATATATTTCGTAGAGAATAACCAAAATGTTCATTATGACTACCCAGTTGTAGTATCGATTGAATAAAGAAATTAATATTTATGCAGGACCTAGGGTTTTAAGATTAAAAGGCCCAGATATTTTAATTTAATCTATTGATATAACTACATAAATACACAAAAGCGCGAGGGCACGTGAAGACCGGATAACGTCTTTTAACTCATAGTGTCTTTCGTCTTTTCATCTTGACGTCTTTTTTCACCGTCGTCCTGCCATATTCTGACCTCAGCCCCCGGCGACATCATCCCACTCCATGTCGTCATAAGGGTGGGTGCCCAAGCGGCTTTGTATGTGCTTTACTAATTCTTTTTTTAACTTTTACTTAAATGTACTACTAAAGGTAACTCCTACACTTGGCCACCCTGATAATGAATACGACTCGAATTCGCTATTCGCTCTCGTCGCTCTCATTGCCCACCCACGGCGTCATATATTCCGCGCAGGTCGAGGTACACAATGGACCCTCATGATCGCCAACTCCATTCTTAGGAACAATTTCGAGTATATTAACTAATGGTTCTTCAGTAGGTGTCTTCTTGTTTGCACCTTCTTTCGTGGGACAGTCCATTGAAATGTGTCCATAATAATTGCATACAAAACATTTAGTTTCTTTGTTTTTCATGGGACATTCTTTTGATATATGCCCTTTACCACCGCAATTAAAACAAGATGCGGAAGATTCTGTTCTACTACCTTCTTTATTATCCCCTCTTTTACACTTTTTATTTTCTACCTTAACGTCACTTCTTAGTTTTTCATACAATTTAATCTTTTCTTTAAATTCTTTAAACGTCTTGGCCCCATTAAGAACTATTTTATTGGAGACCTCGTCTTGAATTTCGTCCATTATATATTGTATAATGGCTTCGACATCTATATCAGCACGACTACCAATTTCACTCATCGCTAGAACGTATGCTTGTACAGATTCTTCACGGTTTTTCTTCCGTGCCATTAATAGTTTATGCACCTGAGCAGTACTTACTTTAACTTCAAATTCTTGGAGAAAAGCTTTTTTAAGATCTTTCCACGAGGTGATACCATTTTCAGACTGTACATACAATTTTGTCAAATCTCTCAAAGACTTTTTTTGTGAAAATCAGCTTTTGTAGCTTACACCATCCTGTGAGTTCCGCTATCTCTTCAAAGTCGTCTATCCATTTATTTTATTGGATAATCGTTTTTTCCGTTAAAGGTCTAAGGGCCGGTTGCACAAAACAAAAATTGGGTTTGATTAGTTAATCAGCTGCAGCTTGTTAAATATGTTTGGCATTATGGTCCAATGCAATGTTATGAAAAACAGCACAAGCAACAATCACAGCCAAACAATGTTCTGTTTTTATTCTAAAATCCATCGCCAAGCATGGGAATCGTCGTTTCAAAACTCCAAAGCATCGTTCAGTTCAATTTTGTTTCTCGTGGAAATGGGCTTCCTGAGCTGGAGTGGTGGGATTTACAAATGGGGTTAATAAATACGCTTTACAGGGATAACCACTGTCGCCTAATAAGTAGCTACTTCCATATCGTCCCTGTTCAAAGTCCACGGGCAGAGGACTATCGTTAAAGATAGTACTATCATGCACAGAACCAGGCCATCGTGCAATAATGTGTAGAATTTTCAAATGTACATCACATATAACTGTTTGCCTAATATTTGAAAATGTTTCGGATTAATATTATTGATTTGTATTGATTGAGTGGAATTTTGATATTTTTCTAGAACTAAGGGTTGAAGTGTTAATGACACTAGTTTGAAACCAATTATTGTTTAATATAACTATAGCTGAAGGCGTGATAACATGCTTGTTAAATTTTAATCTTGGGGCTGATTTTGTTCCATTACTGCCAACTGAAGGTAGGGTTACAAATATTTCTGTGCGAGGAGATACGCTTTAGCAAATCTTCGGTTAATTTTAATTTTGAAAAATTACATTCGTTTCTTTTTTGAGTTTCCTGTTTGATTATGGAAGAATTATAAAAAAAGGGTACAGTCGTTTTGTTTGTTTGAATGTGCATAAATTGATAATAAACGCTGCAGATAAATCTAAAAGTAAACCGGAACCTACAAGTCCAACATAGTCGGAATGAAAATGAAATAAATAACAAGTATGGGCGCCGTCTTCGTAGAAAAGATTTGGAATTGGTAAATCAGCTGTTGCATTATGTTGAGTGGTTCCATGAGAAGTAGTTATTTCGAAAGGATATTGATAAATTGAATCAGGAAAATGTTTTTGAGCAAATTCGGGAGAAATTATTGTTTTAGAGCTACCAATATCTATTAAAAGTTTATCTCCAGTGGCAGGAATAATAATATGAGGAAGATTTGATTTTGGATTTATACTGAAACTTTCTATATTTTCCGAGGCTGTTACTGAAACTTTACATCTTGATATTCACTGAAAGCAATATTACAATCAGGATATTGAGAAGGATTTTCATAAAGACTTATTTGTTCGTTGTTGTCGTATAGTTGTTCATTATCAATAGATAATTGTTCAGAATTTGTTGAAAGTTCTTCTGAAAAATCTGGATTATTACTGATTTTCAGGGTTGTTATCGTCATGGTAAAATGACTGATTTGTTAGTCTGCATTTCGTGAAGTAGTTTGAAATTTATTTGAATTAGCCATTTGTTGAGTGGCAGGTCCTCTTTTTGATGGTACTCGTTTCCATTGGTTCTGGTTGATTTGATGTTGTAAAATTATTTTATGGAGAAAAACTGTTTTGATGAAGATGCCAGTTACTGGAATGAAATCTGTTAAAATTAGAAGATTGATTTGACAATAATCTAGAGGGTTGAAGTCTTGAAATGAAATTTGACTTGTGTGTAAAATTATTGACTCTAAATGCAAAATTCGCAGATTTGGGTTGTGAAATGTTAGGTCTGGATATAGGTGAATTTTGAGATTGCATATTTGGTGTTAAATAATTTTGGTTATTCACTGGTTTATTAAATTTCTGATTTGAACTTGAAGCCGTCAGATATATTGTTTTGATTTTGAGACTATCGGATAGATCAGATAACTCATCTTTTCCGCATTCAATGCAAAAGCTACTAAAGTGTTGGACGCAAACAAATTTACAACACTTTTTTATCGTTCTTTCTAGGATATGCTGAGCAGCGTCCGCGTTTGGCGTTATATTGATATACAACTTCTTGCTTATCAGGGAAACGTTTTTTCGTCGTTGTAGGGAAACACGCTGACGAATGCGGCGTTGTTGGTGATCTTCAACAAGTTCCGTTGCCAATTTCTTCAAAATAACACGTCTTACGTGGGTACTAGTCTTATCAGTGTTTGCTTTATGAACGAGCATTGATTTATGCCAGACACATTTAGAAGATGAAAAAATATAACCAAAGGCCATCTTTTGGTTCTTCTTCCGAGGTTATGAGTAGCGCAAAGTTGATCATTGCAATCTACACCTCCTTTGGTATCATTATAGTGTGTAATAATTTCAGGTTTTTGTGTTTCGTTTGTAGACGTATCAATGGCTATATCATTATGCATGGTGGAAAGTAGAACAAGAGCTTTCTTTGGTTTAGGGATATAAGATACTAATGTAATTTTATCATGAAATCCAAAAAGTGAACCAAATTGTGGTCTGTTTCGATCTGGCAAGAACTCTAATGGGATATCAAGCTTTCTTTTATTCAGTGTACCAACAAGGATCAGTTTATATTCAGGTGTCAGTAATTCCTTGGCAAGCTTTGTACTTGTATACCAGTTATCGGTTGTAATGTTACGACAACTTTGTTTCACTGGCTCGACTACTACATCGTCTGGAGAATTAAATACCTGATATTCTCCATCTGCTTGCTTACCAGAGTAGACCTCAAACTTGCATCGATAATTTTTATCCCGTATTTGTTTGGTTTATTAGGTATATAAACTTCCTCCCTAAACCGACCCCGAAATCCAATGAGCTGCTCATCAATAGTTAGGTTTTCACTAGGGCAATATACTGATAAACTCTTTTCATTTAGTAATTCGCAAAGTCTCCTTATAGTAGCTAAATTACCAGTTTTTTTTGTCTTTCAGGTCGGTCTAAAACATTATCAAACCGCAAGCATCGCAACAAGAAAAGAAAACGTTTGTAAGACATTGTCAGGCGAAACATTTCTACACCCGATCCATCATGAGCCAATAGACCAAGAAAATTAAAGTGAGACTCTTTTAGAACTCCAGCCATCACCAGTAAACCTAAAACTGCTTTTCTTCTACAACATCAGTAGGATGTTGTATGATGTTGTTGGAATTTCTCTTTTATGTTCTCAATGTACAAGTTGATACACGTTACGAGCAACTCAATAATAAATAATAAAAAATAGAAAAAAACATTTTTTCGGGGCTTTAGTATCTTTTGCACACCGTTTGATACCGGGCAGGTGAATAATTATATTTTGTACTCGGTCCTTACTGTATTTGATGGTGACGTTTTTGACCATTTTACTTTAGGGCCATTTTTTTGTGTACGTCGAGACAAATAATAGTTACCGTGCTGGTCCTCAAAAACATCTTGATTATTGATTTGTGGTGGTGATACGTCGTATTCTATCTCGCTTTCGGAACCATGCTCGCTTTGTTCGGCTGTTTCACCCACAAACTCTTCTTCGGAGTCAGAACCAGCAACATCTTGTTTACAGTCAGATACTTTTTCTAGCCACTACAATAGCTGTCTTTCTGGTCTATCCATTTTCATTTGTTAAAAGCAAAATAAACAAATGCACAAAGATAATAGACTCACTAATAAGTTTATGCGAATTTAAAATAACTATGAATTTATAACAAAACATGCAATAATTCTTCATATAAACACAATCAATAAAAACTTATCTCCGGTAAAAAAAGTTACGTAAATGGTTGCATGGGGTTACAGCACAAGATAGAAGAAACACGTGCGTATACGCTGTTGTTCTAGGGGCGACTGAATATTGTACACCGCGAGGGTTTAGGAAGCTACCAAGAACAAGAGGATGTTCGGATTCATCTAAGCACAATGTTTTTTTATTCAAAGTTCCAATGACCCCATGCGCCTAATTAAGGGTTAAACTAATTAAATCCTACACATAGACACTGAATCGATTGAGAAATTAAGTATGCCTAATATGCACTCAATGTCTTGCTTACCGGTGTCTTGCAAATAATCATTGCTATGGTTTTATCTGTATTTAGTTTCAGTTTACGAGGGCGGTTCAATAAGTACCCGTGTTAGAAATGAAGACACAATTTTTTTCAAAAATTTTTTTTTTATTTTTCAACATAGTCTCCTTTTAGAAATATACACTTCTCCCAACGTTCCTGCCATTTTTCTAACCCGTCCAAAAAATAGAATTTGTCGAACTCTCCAAAATACGCCTCTATCTCGGCGATGACTTCCTCGTTTGAGCTAAATTTTTTTCCCGCGAGCCATTTCTTCATGTTAGGAAACAAGAAAAAGTCGCAGGGAGCCAGATCGGGTGAATACGGGGGGGTGCGGCAGCAATTCATAACGCAATTCATGCAGTTTGGCGGCGACAACTCCGGATGAATGTGCTGGTGCATTATCGTGGTGAAACAGCACCTTCTTTTTCGCCAAATGCGGCCGTGTCTCCTTCAATTTTTTGTCGAAGCTGTCTAATAACTCACTGTAGTATTGTCCAGTGATCGTTCTTCCTTTTTCTAAAAAATCCATGAGGATGACGCCGTTCGCATCCCAAAAAATCGTCGCCATGACCTTTCCGGCCGATGGAACCATCTTCGCCTTCTTTGGAGCAGATTCACCGGGAGAAATCCATTGTTTTGATTGTTGCTTAGTTTCTGGTGTGTAATGACGAATCCAGGTTTCATCAACGGTGACAACTCGACGCAAAAACTCCTTCGGATTTCGCTTAAATTGCTCCAAACACTGCTTCGAAGTTAACAGCCGCATCCGCTTGTTGTCCACCGTTAGCAATCGCGGCACCCATCGCGCCGACAATTTTTTCATCGCCAACTTATCATGTAAAATATTAATTGCCGTTCCGGTCGACACACCTACGGCCTCTGCTACTTCACGCACTTTCGTTCGTCGATCAGGGAGAATCGTGTCGTGGACTTTTTGAATGATTTCCTCGGTAACCACGTCTGCCGGGCGTCCTGGTCGCTCCTCATCAAAAACGGATGTTCGCCCACGTTTAAATTCGTTGAACCAATATCTAACTGTGGTCATAGATGGCGAAGTGTCCCCATAAACAGCATCCAACTTTGCTTTTATCTCCTCGCATTTTTTCCCATCCAAAAACAGAAAGCGAATTACCGAACGATACTGCTCTTTTTCCATCTTAGCTAAAATCACGAAACACGTCTTACTCAAATGGCTGTCAAATCCAAACTAACCTATCAATCAGTCTGCAATTTGTTATACTGTCGTTTGATAGATGGCAGCACACGATGATAACACCAACTTCCCTCAGGAACGCCTTCTGTCGTCAAACACGGGTACTTACTGAACCGCCCTCGTATTTTGCTTTCACCACTTTGATATTATCTGTAATTCACTGTTAATATTAGTCACTGCTACTTTGATGTAGGTGTCGTGAGTAGTTATTAACGCGTCATCTGCAAAGAGATTTATGACACACTGATTTAAATTTAAAGCAATATCATTGATATACAAAATAAATAAAGGCGGACCTAGAATTAATCCTTGCAGCATTCACGCAACGAGGATTCTCTTCCCTCATATCGAGTAATTTGATTTCTTCCCGTAAGATAATTTGTAAACCAGTCGTTTTCTAAACTTTTAATACCATAATTTTCTAGTTTCTTAAGTAAGTGTAATATAATAATTAATTCTGCTAATACTGCACAAGTTAATAGTTGTTACTTATTTTTAAACAAGTTTGTTTTTGTTAGCATACTTCGCACACGTTCTTGCCCATGATCATTAATTTCTGCAGCTTCATTATGCAATCGTATCTTGAAATATTTATTTAAAATGAGTTTTATTAACTCTACACAATGATTATTGGTCGGATGGTCAGTCATAAAGTGGTTGCCAAAAGTTTCATACATATTCTGAGGTAAATTTCTCATACTTGTGTAGATTAAAATGGAATTAATATTCCTAAGGTTAAAAATATTTTTTTCTGCTTTCATAAGTCTTAGGCATTTTTCACCTACTTGACAAATCTTAATAGTAAATGGATAAGCATTATACATGCGACCATATTGTTTTCTTCGTTGTAGTAATGATGTGGTAGTGTCGGACTCTAACATCACAGAACAGCTAGCACATGTTACACATTTCTTAAGACACTTTGCCACAAACCCTGAGATATAAGCCACAATATCAGATGTATATGTGGTCAAGTGCCACACCTGAGCAGACATGTAGTCACGATCTTCTAGCTCCCGAGTCAGACGTATAAAATTTTCAGAATCTAAAAGATCATCACCACTATCATTTTGGGTTAAGTTCTTGTTAGGACAACATAATATAGATGTATTATCTAAAGCTATAGCATTCCCTGAATTAACACCTTTAATCTCAGTATGCAACAATAATCTTTTATAAGCTGCTTCAAATTGCCGGCAGGTAGGGTTATTATTAATATTGCTGAATGTTTGTGTTGCAATCTTCACCTTCATCTTCTCTCTTTCTCACTGCAAATGACTGTTTCGCAATTTCGTGGCATCATGCAACCCTTCTTCAATTTGTAGATGCACCAGATTTTCAAAAAACTTCCACATAATTTCGTCCCCTTCTGCATCAGTCAATTTCCCTTTACTGGCTAAGCAGTTGCGTGTTAGTTTGATCATATGACATGGATCAAGATAGAGAAATACTGAATCACCCCACTAGAGATAGGGACTGTACGGCTTCACGTATAGATAGAAAGTTTTGGGAGACATTATCTTGAATAAGAAATGTTCGTTGGCACGTATTAAATCTGTTCAATCGCACAACACATATAAAAGTCTGCTTATCAGAAGGACCCCTATCAATTTTGTCCACGGGTAAAAGAACACATGAGCCAATCTTCAAATATTTCTTTACCGTATTTGACAGCATTTTTTCTGCTGCCCGTTTCTGACCCTGACTTGCGCCACTTTTATTGTCTCCGATTGACGTTTCATTCCGACATAACACTCATTTGCCCCCACTTTCAGGATATGTCATACATATATCTAATTCGTCTTGGATATTTGCTTCTACCGTGTTCCTTATTTCTGGCACGGGATCTGTCACAAGTTTTTCTTGGCAATCTACATCAGTGGATAGTTGTTTTATTATTTCAGCTATCGCTTCACCGACTGTCTCATATTTACTTTCTTTTTGATCTTCATGGCACTGCCTGGACGTTGTCCAGCAGCGCAGCGGCTTGCTCTCTAGACTCTGCGGCGGCATTCCAGGCTGCCACCCCAGGACGCTACTTCACACATACAAAACTTTCATAAAACCCGTGATCGATTACCGATTCACAGTCTTCGGCTTCGCACCGCCATATGCGATCAGAAGACTCCGACAGAAAGAGAGGGCCATCTGCAGGAGGATTCTCCGGCTGGAGCGCTTCTTCCCCTCGGAAGAAGTCTGCGACAGAGCGGGGATTCCTCCGGTAGATGCGTGCCTCGAAGTCATGAGGGGTCTATATGTGAGCAGGACGGTCGAACAAAACAGAGAGCACGTTCTCGACATCCTAAGAACCCTGGCTCCAGCCGCCCACAGAAGACCCAAAAGAAAACCCAAACACCCACCCTCCATCATGATGAGACGAGCCGAGAACCTCTCCCCCGAGTTGATGGACATACTTCTTGACACCCCACTTATCTACAAATAAGTCCCCGCCGCCGAACCACCAAACTGCAGCTGCTGCTACACACTACACACTACACACAACCACCACAACCACACAACAAACACACACACACACACACACACACACATTTCATTATTCGAATCTATCTCTTCTCAATTTCCTCATGCGGCATCTCTAGCAAACAAGCCAAATCATCTTCATTTCCAATTGGATTCAACAGATCTCTAGGGAAGTTTTCAGAAGAAAGTCCTACTTTGGAGTCAACTCCGAATAAAGCTTTGTATGGCGTACGTTCAATGACTTGATGGTAAAAACTGTTTTTCTGCAATTGGACGAAGTAACACCCTAAAAACCAATTTTTCGAGTTGTGGTCATGTATCCAAGCCCTTAGCATGTTTTCCACATCCTGATTGCGTTTTTCGACACTTCCTGTGATTGAGGATGCCTTGGACGATCGTGAAGAATTTTTAATGGAGGCCATCTTTTGACTAATTCAGAAATCACTGAATTGGTGAATTCGTACCCATTATCGCTTTGAAGTATGCTAGGCCCTCCAACTTCCAAAAATATTATGAGCAATTCCTTCCTTCATTAGCAGTCTTTGATTTGAAAGGACGCAGGAATAAACATTTTGTTAGGTGGTCCTGGTAGTTCAATAACCATTTGTAATCGTTGTCTGGACACGACTGAAAATCCATGAAGTCCACTTGTGCTCTAGAATTAAAGTTTGTGGAAATGATTGGTTTTATTGTCAAGTTAGCATGGCTCTTGCTTCTTTTCTTTTGGCACATTTCACATGTCTCGATAAGTTTTTCAACTGCATATCTTCCAACATCATATTTCGTTTGTAACGTGAGTATCATTTTATCTCTGCCACCATGACCTACAGTAATGTGAGCTTCATACAAGAGTTAAATAAGTCTTCATAGCAAACAATGGAGACAGGATTATCTTCACAACGTTTTTGTTTTATAATTACGATTTGTATATCTGCAATTTCCAACATACAAGATAACAAATGGTGCTGTCTGGTACTGAGTTTTCTTTCCCACAGTTTGCTTTGCCAACAAGATATCCGTGGCAATCTGTAAAAGTGAAAAGAGTTAAGTAATTTTAATGTACAGTTAAAGGAGGAAGTCGATAGATTGTGTCTACGTAATGCTACTCGATGAAAGGAGTATAATTAACATATAATTAGTAATTATGCCTTTTATCTATCCATCTTAGATGCACATAACCTCTTTATTCACGCGCTCCTTCAATTCATTTTGTACTTTTCTTTTTATTAAAAAAATTGTCCAAGTGCATTCATAAGTCTGGGGCATTTTAAACAGCTTTTGAAATTACACCACCTACCGCCACCGGATGGCGGACATCGAACCATTACCATACGGTAGTTGATTTAGAGGTTACGTCTAAATATTAATAAAAATTCACTTACTTCCTTTAATTCCCTGACTGTCCGGGGCTTCTTTTTATTTTTATTCGAGTAATACTCGTCGATTTTCTTATAAAACGACACAGAATGTTGTGACATAGCTATTTTAACATTAAGCACAAAAAAACAGGAGAATGATTGAATTAGTTATTACGAGGAAAAGTACTTGCACCCCAGCCCATCGAGAATTAACATGAACAAAGGTTGTTTTGAGAAAACTAAACAACACTAATCTTTTTCAAGCGAATTCTTTTAAGCCATCAATCCGCTTTTAATTATTAACAACCAGTTTTTTCAAATGAGGACCGTAAGGATGAGTATTGACACCCAGTCCCTTAAGAACTAACAGATGAAGATTTTTTTGCAAAAAACTATATAATACTGTAGGAATCTTATTTCTTTTTTTTTATAAAAAAGATACATTTTGTTGTGGATTCAACTGTTGTTTCATTGTATTCGAAGACTCCTTTATTTATTTAAAAAGAAGCCCAGCACATGTTTTTAAACATTATTTAATAAACGTAATCAAACACAACATCAGAACTTAGAACTTAAAAGGAACAATAAATCTTTGTCTATGTTAATTGTCGAGGGCCGGGGTGCAAGTACTAATTCAAAGTTTCAAGAAATTGCTAGAAAGGATGACTTATGTTTAGTTCTCTCAAAATAATTTCGGTCTATGTTAGTTGTTTCGGGCCGAAGTGCAAGTAGTCTCACCGACCGGCGATACTGATTTTGAAATCTTTATTTGTTCATAATTAAAGGCTAATTAGAGGCTCTCGGTATTGTTCTTAAAAATTAAATTTCCTTTCGATTATTTTCGCCTAAGTGAACTCCATCATTTTGGTTTGATTCGTTTTCTAAAGAAGTACTTAACAAATTGTCGAATATGAAGATTTGCGATGTCAGCCTTTATTTAGTCACTACTTTCATCCAGATTTATTTAGTCCGTGTCGTAAGCTCCGCTAATTATTTCTAAAGCTAGCGGAACCTTTAATTTAAAAAAAATTGAAGAGCCTAAAATCTGGGAACGGGGCACTTAATTACCCTACAAAATTACCCATTTATTTTCCATATGGTTCCATATAGTTTTTACGATATGTCTCCACCTGATTTATACTACTTCGTTTTCATTCCTTCTTTCTCCTCTTGATGGGCCAGTTGTTTATTATGTCTTCATAGCAGTCGATATTTTTTTTGTATATATGGAAGAAAAAATTTTAAATGTTGGATTTTGGTTTCAAGGATTGGTATATTTCCTTGGGGATATACTTTCTTACTTGGTAAGATCACCTGCCTTTTTCTTTTGGAAACTCTAAGGTCGTATTCTTCTGCATAAAATGAGTTAATAAATTCGCTAGCTGTAACAATTCCTGCTTTCTTGTAAGAAAGGTGATGATATGTAGAGACCTTAAATTTCTTTTTAGGTACACTTACGGACGAACAAGGTAGTTTACAATAATTCTGCCACCATTCTTTAAAATTGAAAATATCTGTAGTATTAACTTCTGAAATGGTAAATCTTCTTGGCTTAGTCGAAGTTTTATTTTTGTGTATTTATGCACACTGTATATTTGATTATAATGTACTAATTTTCTTTTAACAACTCCGAAGTCCCTATCACATGGCATGTAAGAATGCCCGCGCAGGGGATAATAGTGATCTTATTTTTAAATGTTCTAGTTTCAAGTAGAGCCATACAAAATCGAATGATGGTGTTATTTTTATTTTTACCACCACAGTTGTCACTAAACAGCCGAAGATTTGTGAAAGATGAATCTACGTTTTTTAGATAGTCCATTAAAAATGAACATACTTCATCAGGCCCTTTGTGATCAAGACCTTTATGATATACAGGGTGTCCCTAAATTGCATTAAAAGCTTCAGGTAGACGTCTTCCTTTATGAGGCCTGAACTCAAATCTGCAACCAGAATTTTCCCTAGTCGCTTAGTTTTCTTCTACGACAATGAAGAAGTTAACACATTTAACATTAAATTACAAGACATGAATTTATTAGAAGAAAAAATTACCACTATGAATTCATTAACTATTAACGTTGTCTTTGTAGAGGGGGTGTTAAAAATAAGAGATTTAGTAAAAACAGATGTGGCAACCACGCAAACGCTGTTTACTTGGATGAATCTAAACAATTGTTTACATCATAATTCATCTGTTACATTTTGACATTTGTGGTTAGCTGGCGTTAGACATACATTTTGTAATTTGAGTTATTCTTACACATTTGCTGTTTGGTGTTGAGTGTTTCCTTAATTATTTTCTATTCCGTTTCCGTTGTTTGTGTTATTGTTGTTTGTTGACTTTTTGTTTTTGTTACAATTTTTATTCCGTTCTGTTTCTGTTTACTGACTTGCAGTCCCGTTCTTTTTCGAAATGCACACCAAAGGCTTAGAGAATCTGGAAATATTATGCTAATTCATAATTTAAATAGAGATAGGCCGCGAGCAGTCAGAAATCCCGATTTAGAAGAAGACGTTCTAAATATTGCAGAAAACGATCCCAGTACCAGCATTCTTGCTATTTCTCGAGTTGTGCCTGCTTCAAAAACAACTTTCCACAAAATCCTAAAAGAAGATGGGCTTCATCCCTATCGCAAGACTCGAGTTCAGCATTTCATGGAAGCAGATTTTGTGACCTTTTGCGAATGGCTCCTAGACCAACACAGAAGAAACCCTGCTTTTGTAAGTAATGTGCTGTGGACGGATGAGGCTAGCTTTACAAGGAATGGTATTTTTAATGTTCATAACGAACACATATCTGAGCACATGAAAATCCTCACGTCTTTCAGGAAAGCAATTTTCAAGCTTGCTTTTCGGTGAACGTATGGGCGGGGATAGTAGGAAATAAAATCCTTTGTCCTTTTATACTACCTAACAGGTTAACTGCTGAAAACTGTCTAATTTTTTTAAATAACGATTTTTATAATCTGCTGGATGATGTTCCTTTGTTGGTCCGTCGGGATATGTGGGTGCAGCAAGATGGTGCACCATTTCATTATGCTGCTAGAGTTCGACAATGGTTTAACGAGAACTATCCGCAAAAGTGGATTCGTCGTGGAAGTCCCGTAGCTTGGCCCCCAAGAAGCCCGGACTTAACGCCCTTAGACTTCTTCTTGTGGGGACATTTAAAAAATTTAGTGTATTTAACTCCCGTTGAAAATGAAGAACAATTAATAAATCGCATACAAGAAGCAGCAACAACTTTTAATGAACAAATGCTCCAGCGTGTTCAACATGCTGCGATTACACGAGCAATAATATGTCGTGAAGCTACTGGAAGACAGTTTGAACATTTAGTTTAAAGCACGTGCCATTATTGAAGTTAAAATACATTTTATTGTTACAAAACGTACAGGTACCACTGATATTCAGATTTCAACTACAAATTAGTAATTAGTTTTTAAAAATGTAGTATTTTTTTCATAAATGTGATTTTCTACATGAGTTTACTTTAGATTGCTTTAGATTTAAATTATTTCAATAGCTAGCCTGATTTAATTTTTTTATTGCGATCAGATGTTTGATTCGTCGCCACCTTTGGCTGTAAAGGTTACGCCACTTTCAGGGACTAAGTGTTGCCAAGCTTATGTTTCTTTTTTTGGCTCGTGTGAAGAAACTAACTGCGTTAGAGAGTTCGCGTTTGAAGTTTTCTCATCACAATTGATTAAGGAAGGCGGCTACCTGAAGCTTTTAATGCAATTTAGGGACACCCATATAAAATTGTGCTTACCAGTTATGAATACAAAAAATATTTACTGTCAGTTGGGTTAAGTAAAAAGCATCCTGAACTGGCACTTCCGGGAGATGAACATTTTGCATATAGTCAAAGCGACGCCCAAGAGTATTAGTAGAATCTCTATATTCTTCTGTTACAGATTTTAACACGCTATAGAACTTGTTTACTCTACGTTTATGAACTGGAGTTTTGCTACAGCAGTTCTTTTAGCATTTTCATTGAGAGACGAACTCTTTATTTTCGTATCAAGGCTTTCACAAACACAAGTGTCTACTCGAGGACGCCCAAATTTTAATTCGAAATTTTCTTTGAAAAATTTAATGAAATAGCTGTAATTTAAACCAGATTCTGGATATTTTTTGATAAACATTTCATAAATTATTTTGACATTAAGTTTCTCACTTAAGTACTTATACGTTTCACTAGAATAATGACTTTCTTTCACAGGATATGAATTAATGTGTTCACGTATTAAATTTTGAACTTCTTGACGTATTGTGACCACGCTTTTCTGTAGGTGTTTCTTTAACTACCAGTAAGTGTTTCAGTCTTTCGACTCTTTTTCTGATAAACCGTATAAACTTAAAATTGCATTTTGGCAAACTTTAATTTTTTGTCCTTTTACTACCACGTAATGTACATTCGCTCTTTCAATTTTGCTCCTTTTGTTTTAAACCTACGGTCGCAATGTTTTGTTGAATAAAGAAATCCTGTTCAATTTCTTTGTAAAGCAGCTATAAAAATTTTGGATTACAGCTCTCCTGTCTTCATCAGATAATTTGTCAAAATACTTCATTTTACACCTACAAAAGTTGGTATTCAATAGCCTAACAATGACTTGACTATTAAATGAAATACTTACTTGCGTGGCAATTCGATGTATCCAGCAGTGATTACTTTTCCACTATTGTTTGTGTACTCATGACCCATTTGTCTAGCTTTCTTTATTTTGTTTCTTTTATATTCTTTTTCATTTCTAACACCTCTTTTACGTTTCTTCCATTGTAAGAAAAAAACTAACAAGAGTAATTCACGTAATAAGTTGCACTTAGAATGTAGAGGTTATATTAAAAACAACTGCCGTCAGAGTACTACAATGCTGCTGTTAGGTAGATCTAGTAGTCATAAATAAATAATAACAAAAGGAGCAGAATATAAAAATAACAAATGGACATTACATGTTCTGTAACATAAAATATAAATAAAGTTATTCTTAAAATCCAAACATGGTGTCAGGTGTAAAAACCAGCGTATAGTGAAAACAGAATAGATACAAACGTAATAAAGCAAGAAGAATATTAAAGATGGACGGAAATTTTAATAAGCCTAGTAAATTGATATGTAATGGAGAAGCAGCCAACTGGCGTAGATTTAAAGAAGATTTTGAGACGTACATGATGGCAACCGGATATATAGACAAGCCAGATGAAACTAAAATTGCAATTTTTCTAAATATAGCAGGTGAAGAAGCTAGAGATATATTTAAACTGCTTGAATTAAGGAAAAAGAGAACAAGCAGTATCAAATGGTCTTGCAAGCATTCGAAAAACACTGTATCCC
>VTPC01083920.1:0-16704 GCA_011009095.1 Ignelater luminosus | reverse complement strand
TAGGCTTGGAGTGGGATCAAGAACCCCCTTTAGATATTAAATCTCAGCGGAAAAGATTTCAGTCTAAACATCTTTTGATATCTTCGCTCAAGATACCTCGACACATTCCTCTCTACAAAAGGGAATGTGAACTACACGCATTTTCTGATGCGAGTGAGGCTGGATATGGTGCAGTAGTGTATTTTCGTTTGATTAATGAAAAAGAGGTTAGAGTCTATTTAGTAGCTGGACAGTCCAAAGTGACACGCTTAAAAAGATTGACATTGCCACGATTAGAACTTTGTGCTGCTGTATTGTTGACAGATTTAGTAGAATTTGTTCGCAATGCGTATGGGGATAAACTTGTTATTTCCAATACGTTCGTTTGCTCTGACTCTAAAGTGACTCTCACTTGAGTCAAGTCATCACCAAATCGTTGGCATACCTTCGTTATTAATCGTGTTAGTCATATCCAGGATAAAATATCTCCGAATCATTGGCGATATGTTCTTTCTCATAATAATCCTGCTGATTGTGCAAGTCCGGGTTTGCTTTTGGAACAATTACTTTATCACTCATGTGGTTTAGTGGTCTTGAGGTCTTATTGGAAACGCCAGATAATTGGCCTTCTAATTTTTCGTTTTCGGAAGTCCAACACGAAGGAAGACAAATTGCTCTGATTTCTTTAGTACCTCGGGATACGGACACTGGACAGTATTCTTAGAAAATTTTCTTATTTAGAAAAACTCTTTAAAATTATAGCGTTTTGCCTTAGATTTGTAAATAACTCAAGGCATAAAGAAACCAAAAAATTTAGTGCACTTTGCGAAACCGATTTTCAAGACGTACTTATGGTCTTGGTAAAGCAAGTTCAATCAGAAGTTTTTTCCAATCATGTTAGTCAACTAGAAAGTGGAAAATGCAATTCGAAATCTATTCGAAAGTTAAACCTATTGTTCGATGACAAGGGTTTCTCAGGGTCTGCGGGAGATTAACTAACTTCTCTTTGTCGTATGATACGAAAATTTCTCTTATTATTACATCAAAAATACCATTTGACAGAGTTAATTATTGAAAGTATGCATAAGAAATTTCTTCATCCCGGTTTACAGGCTCTACATTTCTTAATATCACACCAATTCTAGATTTGGTCGGCCAAACATTATTCGACATTGTCTATCACGTTGTTTTAAATGTTTTAAAGTTAATCCAAAACCTGTAGTACCGTACACGGGCGACCTACCAGCTTTTCGAGTATCTCAGTTAAAACCATTTAGGGAGGTAGACGTAGACTATGCAGGTCCATTCTCAGTTACTTTAGGTAAATCTAGAGGCATAAAGCCTCAAAAGGCCTAAGTTGGCATTTTTATATGTTTTGCCATGAAGGCAATACGTTTAGAGCTAGCTTCCAATTTGAATAGCGAAGCTTTCCTAGCAGCATTTCGTCGTTTCGTATCGCGTAGAGGTCCTGCAACGATATCCATTCGGATTGTAGCACAACTTTATTGGTGCTTACAGACAATTGACTGACATTATGAGAGAAGCCGTAGAGTCTGAAGGAATTAAATGGCATTTTAATTTATCCGCAGCACCCAATATTTGAGTAGCAGTAGAATTATACAGAATCATGGATAAGTAAGCGAGAATTAGACGATAGTAAAGCATTAACAAGTTCACTGACGATAGTAGTTCCGAAGATAAAATCAAGAAAATATTCTCAAGAATATTTAAATTTTGGATTTACCAGCATTAAAGTAAATAAAGAAGAAAGGTCCTCGTGTGTCATTTGCTCAAAAATTTTGGCAGCAGACAGCATGAAATCTAATAAACTTAAACGACATTTGGAAACGCTTCATAGTGAGTACGTTAGCAAACCCCGAGCATTCTTTGAATTAAAATTAAAATCATATAAAAAGCAAAAATTATTTTAAAAAAAAAACTTTGTTAATTAAAAAGCTTTACTTGCCTTTTACAAAGTTTTGTATCAAATAGCCAGATGTAAAAAGCCTCTCACCATTGGTGAAGGACTTATTCTGCCAGCTGCAATTGAGATTGTAAAAACTGTTTGGAGATAATTTTGCCAACCAATTGCAGTCCATACCTCTATCGAATGATACTGTTGCCCGTCGAATTGGTGATATAGCTGAAGATGTACGGCATCAGTTTTTCGGAAAGTTGCGTGACAATTTTTTTTAATTCAGCTTGATGAGGCAACATAACAATAAAGATGCTCATTTAATTGCCTATGTTCAATTTTGTGATGGTATGTCAGCAGTAGAAAAACTACTATTCTGCAAACCAATAAAACTCAAAGCAACCGCACTTGCATTATTTGCTATCTTAAATGATTTTCTAAACGAGGCAAATCTAGAGTGGAAAAATTGCGTCGGAATATGCACCAATGGTGCTCGTACAATGTCTGGAAGATTCCAAAGTGCAAAAGCACTTGTGAAACAAAACTCTCCACAGTGTATCTGGACACATTGCATGATCCACAGAGAAGCTCTGGCTCCCAAAGAAATGAGTCCTGGTCTGAATATTGTGCTAACAACGGTGGTAACCGTAGTAAATTATATAAAAATGAGACTCCTAAAATCAAGAATCTTTTCTGCACTTTGTAAAGACGTGGGTGCAGTACATTCAGCGTTACTATTTTATTGCGAGACAAGATGGTTATCACGTGGGAGATTTTTGCAACGTGTTTATGAATTAAGAGATGAAATCACCATTTTTCTAAAAGAGGAAAACCGACCGGAAGCCGACAAGTTTTGGGATGATTTATTTGTGATGAAATTGAGCTACTTGGTCGACATATTCGAGAAATTCAATACCTTGAATCTTCAACTCCAAGGAGCAAACACACATATGTTGGATACTAGTGATAAAGTTAATGCTTTTTGTAGAAAACTGGATTTGTGGAGCAGAAATGTAAATCAAAAAAACCTAGAAATGTTTGCAAATGTGGATGAATGTGTTAAAATTTACAAGTCTGAAGAACATGTGAAAGTTGTTTTTGTAACCATTGAAAATCATTTAGCCTTGCTGGCAAAGAATTTTAAAGAGTATTTTCTTGCAGACTGCAACTTGGTTGCAAGTTACGAGTGACTTAAGGGCCCATTTGAAAATACCTCCGAAGGTCTCTCAACTGCCGAAGAAGAAATCTTTATAGACTTCACGGCAAGTGGCGAAATCAAAAGACAGTTTAGTAATAAATCTTTGAATTTTGGGCAGGGTTGGATAATGAGTTTTCAGCACTGAAAACAAGAGCATTTCGTATACTATTACCTTTTCCAACATCCTACCTGTGCAAAACCGGATTTTCTGCAGTGGCCGCTTTGAAAACAAAATATAGATCTCAGCTAAATATAGAAAAAGAGGAAACAGGCCCAAGGAAGTCACTAATAATTAGTAATCTTGTTTTTAATTTAAGACTGATAAGTTAATTATTAAATACATTGTGTAGTACTGATACAATCCAATTTATAAGTGTATTATATCAGTGTAAACCTGTATTTTATTTTTTATTATGTCAGAATGTATATTATTGCTTTTCTTTCAGTAAATTACATAAATTTTTTAATAATATTTTTTCTTATTTTTTCTCGATATACTCGCGCCCCCCTTTAGTTTAATCACGCCCTCCTAGGGGAACGCGCCCCACAAGTTGAGAAACGCTGAGTTGTGGACAATATAATCCGAATATTTGGCCGTTATTAGTAACACAACATTGTATATTTATTGTTTAAACAATATTATGCCAATATTGGCTACAAATACAAAATCTTGGCCTAATGTTACTATATTGGGCCAACATTAAAACAACATTTTTCCGAAATCGTGTTTTACCTGGGTTTCTTGTAATCGGTAACGCAAAAAACAATTTATTTTTACAAGATTTAGTAAATTACGGAAAGTTTATTTTACGATGATGGATTTATGACCTAAACTAAAAATAATCTGTCTGTGTAAACCCTTTATGACAGTTTAACAAAGGAGGTAGCGGCTAGCTTTTAAGCTTAATTTGAAGAATAGTTGGGCAATAGAACTTTGCTGGTACGTGCTATCTCATTTCTACTGATGTAAAATATTATTTCCTTTCGCTTGCTTTGTGCATTGGTACAACAAACTCATCCACTCTGTATATAACCTCATAAATTCACGCTTGCAAGCATGTGCAAACATAAACAAGCTGTAAAGTGCACGTAAGTGAAACTCACTAACTTGGCAGATTGATGACGAACTAAAACTAAATTAGGGTTGGAGATGGAGAGCGAGCAGGGCCTGGGCAGGATTGACATGTTTTACAAACCACGAGCTGCTACTACCACGCTCCGCGCAACCTCAGCCATCAATGTTGGCTGTAAGCAATTCTTATGGTATGTAGTCCAAAAAGATTCGCTTGAACACACACTTAAAGTATAACAGCTACTACCATTACGCAGATAGTCAACGTACAAGTAATATTTCAGTAATGAGTTCTAAGTAGCTATATTTTATCTACGTGTTGCAGAAGCACCATATTGATTTGAAAGTACCAAAAGCTCAACACGACAGATACCAGAAGTATTCAATCAATCTGCACTGTTTAGAAGATTCTTTCATGATGTCTCAACACATTTGCACTTCTATAAGCGATTTTAAACTACTGCACTAAATTTCTCTGTCGTTTTGATCTACTTCATGTTGTCTTTTTAGTTCACTTAAAACACTTTCACCTAGGCTTTTAGGGTAGTGGAGTGTTTTTCTAACATTACAAAATCTGCTCATAACTTTGTCCTAGTATTACCTACTAGACAAGACTTTTCTATATCTTTTCTTGTCTATAATGTTCAAGACAAGGCTAAATTAAGCTTTTATTAAAATATTCTAGACAAGACAAAATTCTCGTGCTTTTTTAATAAGATTTTTAATTAAAATTCTAGAATACTTTCAAGACTCATGAAAACCATATAACTATATAAGTATAAACTACGTTCTTACTAGTTTTCGGCCCTTAAAAACGTTGTAATCCATTATTCGTAGCGGATACCTCTATATTACGGACATTTTCTTTGGTACAGTTATAGAGAGATTTCACTGCACAATGCATTTTTCTATGTTAGGTATCACTTTGAATCCATTACTACCTAAGCATAAACAATGATGTGTAGAAGACGATAAAATCGATGAACTTAATGCTTAATGTAACTACAGGCTTTGTATAGCTTGACCTAATTTTTTCTAGGGTTATCTTTTATAAAGGAGCGTCTGGAGACAAAAAGGTAAAAGTAGAATAGCTAATGTAACCTATTTCAATTTAAAAGTATAGTAATAAGTGGCCCATTAACTTTATGCTGTATCACAAAATATTTTCTTCTTTACAATACATAATTGTATTGTAATAATAATGCGTATGACTTCTTTCAATTTCTCGTTACTGATTCCACTTTTACAATCAAGTACTGTCAAACAATTCAACTAATTACATTAAGCAAGTTCTTTAAAAATATGGAAGACAAAGCCGCAGTAAATTATTTTGGGAATCTGAAAACCCCATTAAGAGTACTGGGAATATCTTTAACAGGGGATGAAAGATTAATTTATAAGCTTTATTCTTTTATTACACTTTCAGTGTCTCTGTTGTATGGAGCAATTCTGTTCAACGAAATGTTTAAGTACGATTTTCTTACGCTGATTAATACCTTGCAATATCAGTCTACGTCTTTCAATGGTTGGTATAAACGCTAGAATTATAGATGGTAAACGTACATTAGATAGATTTCTGTCGATAGCAATTGCCAAAACAATTGTAATTCTGCAAAAACGTGTCCAACTTGCCAAGCTGCTAGAAGCTTTGGAAAGGAAACCATTTTTGCCGGATTTAGGACGTGGAGGGGATGTTGAAGTAAAACTTGTTAATAAATGCGTTTGGATTACTTATTTGCAAGTATGGTTTTAAATATTCAAATTCTGGTTAAATTATTGTTATCTTTTTTAGTCTACTGTATATTGGATTCTTCTCTTTTTAACTATGGGTTTTTCAGTTGCAATAACTCTTATTAGACGCATGAAAAGTTCTGATCCACAAGATTGGCAATACCCTTACGGACCAATAACAATTATAAATGTAACCTACAGTCCCAATTTTGAAATTATCTTGGCTTACCAAGTCATAAGCATGAGTTGTTATGCAGGATACTTCTGTACAAATGATCTTTTGGTAGCAGCTGCTTTAGTTCACATTAGCTGTCAGTTCAAGATATTACAACATTCTATCAGAAATGTTGTAAAATTTTGCTACAAGGAAATGCTTAAGGTTTGCCTCATTATACCTTACAAAGAGCTTTAGGAACGAATGGTAATTTTAGGAAACAAATATAGTAGAAACTGAAGACTTCAACTACAATACTTCGTCAATACCATTTAAATATCTAAAAAAGGGCCTTGAAAGAGTTGTCGAATATCATTTAGCAATTATAAAGATAGCTGAAGAATTGGAAAATATATTTAGTGGATTGTTGCTTGTAGTGTTTATTAGTACTTTGGCTATGGTATCTTTGGTAATTTACAGATTATCTCTGGTACGATAAACATTATTATTCTTTTATAGTAACTACGTATATTAACCATTTCCAGATATCATTTAGTGACAGTCGCATATTCGTTGCATTTGGAGAATTGCTTCTTGGTCTCGGACAAACTATCTTGATCTGTTTTTGGGGTGAACAAGTTATAAATGAAAGCCAATTGGTAGCAAATGCGGTTTTTGATATGGACTTTGTTGGAACGGATGTAAGGTTTCAGAAAGGTTTGATTTTAATTATGCAAAGAAGCCAGAAACCTGTTACATTAACTGCAAACCGGTACACTACAATTGGTTTATCTACTTTTACTTGGGTAGTTTACATACTTCAAATTTTCCAGCTAAAAACACTTGCTTATTTCAGATTTTGCAAAAATCCTACAGCGCTTTTATGGTTCTGAAAAACGTCAAATCACAAAATCACCATTAAACTTTATTTATGATGTAGGTAATTTGAATTTTATTAGAGCTAAGGAAATGTTAATTATAGAACATTAACTTAGAAGAAAAATGTTTCTAAAACAGTATAATGTAATCATTCACAAAAATTAATAAGAACACAGAATAAAAAGTTAGCATTAGTAGCTGTTTCTTTTCTAGCTATGCACATGAAATGTGAAAACCTCAAAATGCAGTAATTTAAAAAATTAGTTCTTGAAACATGACAAATTAACTACTTTTGAAGAAGGAATATAGACTAATATGATATTGCTGAAATTTTTTCTCTTGCAGAAAACTAGTACTACTACTAATACTGCTAATAAAGTAATACAAAAGACGCCATAAAGCAAAATTCTAAGTGCTTCAGATTAAATCATTAATTACAATTAAAATCATCTAGTGTAAGGCTTACTTATCTGCAGTATTTAATTTATTACAAATTTAACAACTTAAGATTAATTAAAGCAAAATAAATTATAGTAAGTAAATGCATCTTTAATTGCCACTTAGTATATGTGAATATGATATTAAAACAACTTCCTTGAAAATACTTGAGCTGGGAATTTGTGAATGAAAGAATTATGAGTGTGGTGTATAAAATACGTGAAAGAGAAATAGCTACAGTTTTAGTAGTGTACGGTCCTAACAAAACAGACAAAAAGAGCGACAAAGACTACTTTTAGCACAGCTTGCAAAACCAAGTGGATAAAAAAACAAGGAGCACTTGCGATGAGAGAGAATCTAAACGAAAAGGTGAGTAATAATGAGATGAGGACAAACAAATTTGTTGGTAAATACGGGGAAATTATATTGAATTCAAATGGACAAAGGATAATAGATTACTGTGAAAATGATTTTGAGGTGGCAGGCATATCTGAAGATAAGATATTATGGTGTAAACTCCCAATGGAGTATGCAAATTTACAAAATCACAAAATATTATCTAATAAATCAACAATCAAAAGTGCTATGACTGCTATTCGATCAATTAATGGTTATCGCAGAGTAGGTGTGAAAATAGATGATACACTGAAAAAGGAATACTTTGATGAGGAAGGTAACTTGTGTTTTAAAAACCTTCCCGTGGAAGAAATTTACTCGCCAAACACCACTCCCTCTTCTAGCAGTTTGGAAGAGAAAAATTTTTTAATCAAGCGAATAAAAGAATTAGAAGCAAAATTAACCTTGAAGGATGAACTAAAATTATATCATGTTGAGAAAAAATTTGTTCTGGAAAAATTCGAAAAAAAAAGCAAAACGCAGCGCAATGGCTTGAACAGTTTGAAGCTGAATGTACCAGACATAATGTACAAGATGATACTAGGATCATCGAAATACTGCGATTTTTCTTGTTAGGTTCTCCTAAAGATCGGTTTGGTAAATTTGAAGCTGTGAAGAGAATCGTTCCTGATAGTTTTCGTAGACAAAGGTTGGTCTAACATAAGGAAAGCTTATAACTTCAAATATTTAGGTGGCCCTTTGGTGGATTCCTCTCTAACTAAAGAAAAGTTATGTCTTGAAGCTGAAGATCAAGGCATAACCTTATCAAGAATTAACATAATAGTAGTTAGACTGTCTTTACACGTACAAGACAAGCTAGATATAAAAGAGATTACAGGAATGGAAAAACTGTTTATTGAACTACGAAAACTGGATGATGCGTACAACACGAAGAGAAAGGATATTACATCAACCGTAGCACCGCACAAAAAAACAGACAAATATGATGACCAAAAGAAGAAACTGCAAGATTCATTTAAGCACCTTATTATATGTATGGGGCTCTGGGTTTTAAAAATCGATATCATCCCACAAACGAATGTAGAAACAAGGAGTCTTATGCTACTAAGATAAAAGTAAATTTTTACGAAGCTGAGCTACAAAATGAAGTAGCAGAGATGATGAACATTGAAATTGATGATAGATCTTTAAACTAAAAAGCCCGGAGGAATTGAACTCATTAATAAAAATAAATGTACTAATTGATAATAACATAAAGATAAAAGCTGTGTATGACAGTGGCTCAAATGTCAGTCGATAAATCAAAGAGTGATACAGCTTTAAAAATCAAGTTTGATAAGACACAATAGAGTTTTTAAGACGATTAATGGGTTCAATTTTTCCTCCGCAAGGGCAAATATTATTTTAAAAATTGGTACTGTAACCGACCAACTTAGCACTTATGTGGTAAAGAATAACCAGTTTTCTTATGATTTATTATTAGGCCTTGATGCCATAAAGAAGTTTAGACTTTTTTAAAATGAGAATTTAGAGATTTTACAAAAAATTAATGAAGAGAAAATAATTAAATTAGATGATATAGAAAAGAAGACTTTTCAAAATGAATCAGATGATTACTTTGAAGTCAATTTTAATGAAAATATAGATGTAAGTTAATTTCAAGCAAATCTTGATCACACAGAAGTTGAAAAGAAAAGAATAGAGATTTCTAATTTAATAAGTAGGTACACCTGCATGTTTGCTGAAGATAAGTTTGATGTTGGCAGAGTGAGATCCAACGAAGCTGAAATTATGGTAATAAGAGACAAATACGTTACTTCACGACCTTATAAATGTTCCATTCCAGACGAACAAGGGATTACAACCCAAGTTAAGAAATTGCTAAAAGCTGATTAGAAGAAATAATTTAGACAAATTCTCTATCAATTATATTGATGACATCTTGATATTTTCCAAAACATGGGCAGAACACCTTCAACATATCGCACAATTACTTCAAGCATTAATGGATGAGGGACTTAAAATTAAGCTGGTGAAGTGCATTTTCGCTGCCCAATTAGTGAAATATCTTGACCACTTTATTCAGCATAACAAAGTCTCAACCGCGCGGGAAAATCTAATTGCAATTAAAAATCTTAAGAGACCAACAGATAAATCTGGCGTTCGAAGTATACTGGGTTCCAGTAACTTCTATCTAAAATGCATTGAAAACAGTTCACAGAAGTTCCAGCTAATAAAAGATTATCTCTGCCCTTCTCCTATTTTATCGATTTATGATGTAGATAAAGATATATATATATCGAAACGGATGAGAGTTATAAAGAACTGGGTGCTACTTTAAAACAACCACAAATGGTTGGGAAACTTCACCCTGTTGCCTATTTTTCAAAAAAATTGTCGGAAAAAGAGAAGAAAATGGATGTTACTTATTTAGAATGTAAAGCTATCAAGGATGCAAATAAATCCTGGCAACATTACTTAATAGGACGGTTTTTTACGGTATGCAACGACCATAAACCATTAGAAAATCTTAAAACAAAATCACGAACTGAAAAAATATTAGGTGATTTAGTTTATTATTTATCTCGATTCAATTTCAAGATCATCTACAAGAAAGGGAAAGAGAATATTTTGACAGACCTTTTATCACGGTATCCCGTTCTGGAATACTTTGAAAATAACGATGCGGTTACAGTTGTAAATTTAGTAGAATTAGTTGACATTGTAAATGGTCAAAAACGCAATGTTAATGAACTGAGATTTGCAAAGAAAACCGAACTACACCGGAACATTATTTTTAAAAAATTAAGATACAAGCCTAGAGTATTTGTCTCAGTTGAATTTGGAAAAAAATTAATAAAACTCATCCATGAGACTTATGGCCATACTGGTATTTCTCAAATGCTCGCTACAATCAGACCATTTTACTACTTTAAAAACCTCGATAATTTAGTTAATGAATTCTGTAAAAAATGTTCAGCATGCATTGAAAATAAAACACGCCGCAGTAGAATAATTGGCCTAATGTCAAAACTAGGACCAGCCAAGGAACCTTTTGAGATTATGTCTATTGACACCGTTGGTGGTTTTGGTGGAACTCGATCAAATAAAAAGTTCATGCATTTTACCAGATATGCCTGGATTTCCACATTACGAACTCAAAGTGCCCGTGATTTTATAAACCTCATTGCTCTTATAACAAACAAAAATAAAATTAAAATCATACTAGCTGATCAATACACTGGTTTAGATTCTGAAGATTTTAAGACTTATCTTGGTAAACGAAACATTCAGTTGATTTCTACCTGCATTGATTGTCCACAATCTACCGGTTTAAATGAAAGACTTAACCAGACACTTGTGAACAGAATAAGATGCAAAATAAATTCTGATGGTGAAAAACGTGCTTGGTCTACTATTGCCAAAGAATGCGTGACTGAATATAATAAGACGATTCATTCAGCTACAAAATTCTAACCTCTGTACTTATTAACCGAAATCTAGTCAACAATATGCCCAATTAATACAGACAGCTCACTAAATCTGGCGGAAGATAAAACACAGGCATTCCTCAACTCTATGATAAACTTTCAAACGAATAAATTACGACTTGATAAGACTCGAACCTATCATGAATTTAAAGTTGGAGATCAAGTCTTCGTAGAAAACGGAAGCAAACTTAATTGACGGAAAATGGATAAAGTGAGGATTGACCCGTTTACCATTTTAAGGCAGATCTCACCGTTATTTTATGAACTTGATTACTGGAAGCGAAAGAAAATATCCAATTATTTTCATGTCGATAAACTGTACCTTTGCTTTTCTGACTAAAGTGACTTGGGAGGTGGAGGTGTAAATTAGCGTATGTCATATGATAGCTCTGTCAAAGTCTAATGAACTTTTATTTATTTATTTAATAGTAGTACAAACGTATAATTTAATTATTCTTTGCAGGTATGTTAAGTTATGGTGCTTTATTTTAATATTGTAATTATTATTCTTTGCAGAATAATAAAATCAGTTGAAAAACGATCTTACACTAATCTTACATCAAAATAAAGGAATTACTTATAAATGGCATGTCAACAACCGTTGATGCCTTTTTGTTTCTAATAAACACGAAAACATAATATCTTTTTTTTGGTGGGCCACTTCAATTGTTGAGCAGTTTATATGGGAGAATATTAAAGAAAAGGTTAAGAAAAACAATGGAACCAATACTGGAGGAATCGCAAGCAGGGTTTCGAAAAGGTCGTAGTACACAGGAGTGGATCTTTGTGTTAAAGCAGCTGTGCGAGAAAACCATAAATAGAAAGGAAAAAATTACACATGTGCAATAGATTATTGAAAGCTTTCGACTCGGTTTCGAAAGAAAAAATTTGAAAAATCTTAGAAGAACAAAATGTGACAAGAGAAAAAGGAGAAAAAAGAAGTCAGGCAAAGTAGCGTCCTAAACTCACTATTGTTCATAATAGTTATGGATAAAATAGCAAAGATAGTCAATGTCAAAGGGGCAAAGGGCATATTCGTTGGTTACAGAAGGATATGTCCAGTAATTGTAAAGGAACTGATGTATGCAGACGATTTAATTTTATGACAAAAGTAGTCCTGAAAGAGAATATGGAAATATGAAAGGGAGAACTAGAGAAATACAACATGCATATAAATGTAAAAAACGGAAATAATGGTAATAGAAGGAGACGGGGAAGAAACGGACATAGAAATCAATATAGGAAACAATTGAGTTAAGAACGTACAGAATCTGAAATACCTGGATGAAAAGATGGAAGATGATAGAAAATTTTCTTTAAAAGTAAATAATAGAATTGCAGCAGCGAATAAAATATGTACATTACACTCTTCTAAAATCCTACATAAAGAAAAAAGTGATTAGCAAAAAGACAAAGATAAGGGTGTATAGCACCGTTTTCGTTCCAACACTAATCTATAGATGTAAGAATTTGAAATTAACGGATAGAAAAAGCAGCATGATCAAAGTGTGTGAGATGCGATTTTTAAGGAATTCTGGGAATAAATAAAATGGACAGGGTTCGTAACGAGATTATAATAAAAAAGCTTGGCGTTGAGTCAATGGGGGAGAAAATAATGAAAAGGCAATTAACTTGGTGGGGACACATGGTAAGAATGTCCCAAAACAGAATGCCAAAGGCAACTTGGCAAGTTAAAGTCAAGAGGAAAGGTAGAGAAAGGCCCAAGAAAAAGTGGAATGAAGTGATAGCGAGTGCTTTAAATAGTAAACACAGTGACTGGAACAGTGCAAAAAGGAATGTGGTGGACAGTAAGCAGTGGAAGAAATTTGTAAAAGGAGACATGTAAAACTCAACTCAACACCCCTATACTTATGGTAATTGGGGTCTCGCATAAGTAAAGTAAAGTAAGAATATGATATTAAAACAACTTTCTTAAAAACAGTTAAAGAAGTGCTTTGCATCATCCCGTTTCCAATAATAGTTGGATTTTCCAGGTCAGGCATTCTCAAAATTAAAATCAAATATTCTGAGCTGTGAAGTAAGTAACCTGTCATTATCTATTTGTTTTTTTTTTACAATGATAAAAATTAGTTAACCTTTACAACTCTTGTTTTTATGTAACAGACAATTATATTTAAATATTCTTTTTAATGCAAACTACCGCCTTAAATTAAAAATCAATTTAGGTCGAAACAGAATATCAAACTAAGATTAAATTTTTTTTGTTATCAGGTAATATTATCAAATTCAATTCCTTGTTCTAATGAGATTTATCGTTAGAATAAAATTAGTAATTTGTTTGATTAGGCAAAGAAGCGGCAAATTTGTTGTAATTTTATATATTTATTAAATAAATGATAAATGTTTTGTTTTTGTTTTTGTTAAATTTTCTGATTCGTTCTTTAGAACTGGACTTTGAAGTGGGGATACCCTGTGTTTTCAAAATATGTAAATCCGGCAGAAGTTTTCCGAGTTCTTTTATTTTGATCTTTTTTTCCAAAGAATAGGTAGAAAAAGATTTTTTAAAAAGTTCACGTATTGCGTTCATATTGTACTTCACATTCACCCTTCACCACAAATTTCAAAACGGACGTAGTGTAAATAGTAACCGTTTTTTGATTATTGTAGCTCTGTCTTCTTTATGGTAGGCGAGACTCAGCTACAGAGGCTACAGAGGCTACAAAATCGGGGAATGGTGTCATTACAAGGTCTAATAGATATACACAGAGGGCCGGCTGGAAGTTGTACGGGGTCCAGGGCAACAACATTTTGCAGGCCCCTTAAAATATAAAAAAGAAGAAACACACTGCTTTTTCAGAGATAGCATAATTTGTTTATTTTAAATATTTAGAAGAAATTAGAAATATAATTTATTCTGAACTATCGATACAAAAAATTAATTCTTTTTCCTTCAAGGCGCGAGGCGCCAGCAAGAGCGGAGTTCTGAGCAGCTGCCCCGCAAGCCCGGCTCTTCAGCTGGCCCTGTATACACCAATTGAACACTTACATAATACTTTGAATTTCATAGCGGTACGACGAAGAATTATTCAAAATCTTCTAATTTTTATTTATAAAGTTATTAAAAAACCAGCACCGGCATATTTCAATGACGTTTTTATACCAAATAATGAAACATCAGTACGGAACTAAAACTGTTACAGATTATCGAATAGCATATGTTAGCAACAAACTACATGCAAATCAATTTTTGAGAAAGGAATTCAGATATCTAATAGGTTGCCAGATGCAACACGAAATGCACCCAATTTTAAACAGTTTAGGAATAACATTAAAAACCTCGACTGTAATATGCTTTAGGTGCTATGTCTTTAATGTCATTACTATAAATGTTTAATGTATTCCAGTTGTTATTAATGTGTACAATATTTTACTGATTTACTTTTAATTTTATATTTATTTTTGTTATATATTTTATTTCACGTCAAGTTTCAAAACAGGCGTAGCGTAACTAATACAACGCATCCACACCGTGTATCGATGGTAACTGCAGGAGCCACTTGTAGTTTGGCTCAATCATTTTGCTAACTCCGAACACCCTCCCTAACCCGTCAGCCACCGCTAAAGTCTGTAGCCGCTTAAAAGCATTGGAGCCACACTTTGACTGGCACCAAACTTTTATTTTTATCCTTTTTGTACGCGCGGTGTTCACTTGTTCAGTATATTTATGTTTATAAAATAACAATTTTTAATTTTTTAATTTTTGGTAAAGGTTAGACTTTAAAGGAGAAAATTTTAAGAAATGTCTTTGTGGTGGTGCCATGGCTCCTTATAACGGGCCGCCACTACACACAACCAATGCATGACTGAAGAGATCATTTCCTAAATAGTCGGTCGCCTTTTGAGGTTATTTAACGCTAATCAGACAGACAGCACTACTTACAAAAATCGTCGAGTTGACGTAAATTTCTCTCAACCCCAAGTTCTGTCCTTCGAATAATTATTTTGTTTACTTTTCAAATAAACAAAAGAAGGACCGATCCTATGAGGTCAGCACTTCTCGAGCTACCCCGCCTCGTACGTGATGTTAACAAGGCGACTCTCACCACTTAGTGACAGGACGAAACAAACTAATTGCACCATTATGTCATTGAAACTCCCCACTGGGTGGAAAAAGGGGACATTCTTACTTGAACTTGATTCAAGACAAATTGCCAATTCCACTAGAAGCATTCGATTTGCAGTTAAGACATGAAATGATTTTTGAACATGATGAGCTTGTTGCGCGTGTTAGATACATACGTAAATTTCGTATTCTACATTAAATAAGGATTACTTTTCTATATTTATAAAAGCAGTTATTGTTGTTATTTTTTAAATAAGCATTAAATAAAAGATTGTAATTAAAATTAAAAGTTGCGCTCAAAGACTCCAAATCAGATTATCGCCATGTTGTTAGTTTTTTCTACATCACTCTATGTAAAATTCCACAAACTTGCTTTTAACAAATTTTACTTTTGTTTTTCAAATGTTATTACTAGAATAATGATGAAAAAAATGAAAATGATACAACACATAAACATAAAATAATTTGAAGATTTATGTTAGGTTAGGTTACAAACGGATTAAAATACTGGCACTATTCTCGGTGCTGTGGCTTTTTAGTAGCTACAGCTGCGATAGTCAATAACGTCAGCTACCATCAAAAGTTTAAACTTTATTAATTTATCTTTCTGTGTTTCCCTGGTTTAGAAAATATGAAAAAAATAATTTAGATTCTACTTATAATGAACTTTTAGACGTAAAATTAAAAATTGTCAGATGAGCCCATTCTAGAGTTGTGAGAAATATTTAGACACCAATTTACAAATTGTTAAGCTTCATTTAATAAACTTTTTATAATATTATTCTTTCTTTTATTTTCTCTTTTTATTTATTTTTTTCTTTGATTTTAAAGGAGAATTAAAACTTCTTGTTATTGTATAATATATTTAAACGTTTTGAGAACTGATGTTCTCTTCGTCAGTAAATCTTAACAAAGTTATAAAAACTAATAATTAAAATATTGACCAAGATTGAAATTTAAATTCTCGGTTACGGATTCGACTTAATAACATCATTAAAAAGATGTGAATTAGCTTAAACTATTCAAGTTAAAAGTATCCATTACAGTTTCCTTCCTCTAATTACTCTTTCTATCACTAGAGGGAACCAGTAAAGTTTCTCATACTTTAAAAGAATTCTGCAATGTATAAATACCACCTGCATCGTTCAAGCTTCATAAGGCATTCCGGCTTCGAGTGCGAAGCGAGGCAGTCGACCCGGTCTGCAGCGCGAGCGGTGACGCATCGGTGACGAAGAGTACGGGCTCAACCACAAACGCGGTAGTTGGGGAGCTACCGCCAACCCATCCTCCAGAGTCTGTGTATGGGGGGCACAGGCCTGGCCCACATCCACCACCAACGGGGCGACTTGAGGTCGCATCGCTGCATCAACCCAACCGACCGTCGGTCTCCAGGAATTGAGGGAGCT
>VTPC01083919.1:0-10436 GCA_011009095.1 Ignelater luminosus | reverse complement strand
CCACAAAAGGTTTGGTTCTTGTACGGTATATTTTAGGTCGGGCAGCATTTGTACAAGCTGCAGCATTTCATCTTCTGATGATGATGATTCAGATAAATTAGATAACATTTTAACATATCTAAAAACGATGAAACATTAAACAACAATATAGTAAATATATGTATAATGCAAAAGATTTTATGAAATCTTAAAATTTTATGAAAATGAAACTAGCTTTATTGAAGTTTTATCAAATTATTATCTATTTACAGTAATATTTTCAATATTCACAATATGTAAACAATGTAATAGGTGTTTTACTGTAATGTATACGTCAATCTTCCCCGCTTTCACTTTTAACCTTAGTTAATACGTGCTAAACCAGCAACCACCGCGAGTTTGCTAATCTGGGTTTCTTAGACCTGGGTTAACACAAACTTCGGTCGGTGCAACAAAACTTTCCTTAACGGTGGGTTGTCTAACTAAAGTTAGCCACGATGCATTTAACCGTGGTCGGTGCAACTGGCCCTTAGAGTAGGGGCCAAGAGCGATGCAGGGGTGAGCAAGTAAAAGGGCGCTCCTGCAACCGCCTCGCTCTCTTGCCCTTCACCCTTTACAAATGTAGTCCGTAGTGAGGCTGCATCAGCATCATCATTATCATTGGGCGCGTTTAGCGAACACAACCGTTGCCAACAGTTGAGTATGCTGACTAATAGCGACTCTCTGAACGAATTTGTTGAGTAGACGCTGTCTTACAACCGCTGCTAAATCGCGTCAGCTGTTATTTTTCCGCTGAAATAGGTTGAGTGCGGTTAAATTCAGATTAACGCCAACGTATAACGTTGTGGGAGTATTAAGCGGCTACGTTCAGAAAATTGGCAACGGTTGGCAATCATCAAAACTAACCATATTGAGCGCTGAAGAGCGCTATTAGTCAACGGTTGTGTTCGCTAAACGCGCCCATTGTATACAGTCCATTATAGTAAAGTATATGATTCAATTATATTTTAAGTTATTCAAGTTTGTGTTAAAATAAAGTGTTAAAATTAAAAGAAATTTAATTATTACAACATAAAACATCTAAGACGCTAGAAAAATATTTACTCACATAACTGCATTGTTTTAGTGCCAGTAATTTATCGCTAGTGCTCAACACTATTCATTTGAGAAATTTGAGTAAAACAATTAATTTTAGTCAAACTTTAACCGTAATACAATAAACTTAAAGCATTCTTGATATTACTAACTGCATACTTATATTTTGACTGGAAATCTAATAAGAGGCACAATCAATATTTATTTTCAAGAGAATTAGTGATACAGAATTCTGAACAACATTTAAAGTTTTTAAATTCTAATTATCTGGGTAGTTTTCAGACATTGTCGATGTAACTCAAACTATACACTATACTCATTAGATGGATACCGTACTAGCAAATTTATTTAGTAATGCTAATGTCTCATGGCTTATTTTTGAATTGATTTTTGTGATATAATACATATTCAGAAAAGAACCAATTAAATTCCAAGAAATACTTTTTGCGTTTTCTCTGGGTGTAACTAAATCATACGAATGTATAACCCACAGCAAGATTTTACTTAAAAAAGTTGTGTTAAATAGTATTTTACCGTTATAAAGAAAAGTTTTTAACTAATTGCAGCCGTAAGAGATTTATAAGACAAACAAACCGAGTAATGTTAAAATGAATGGGGAAAATGGAATTGATAACTTTTCTTTTTGAGAAAATAAAATCTTTTTAATTTTAAAGCAATTCCAATGTTATTTCGTAATTACCGAGATATGGCAAACAATTAAATTCTTCCGACGAAGAATCATAATTAATTATTACTTTCCTAGATAACTAATCTTTCCATTAAAAAGTTCCGAAGGTGTTGTAAAAAAGATATCAAGATTAATTTCTCAAATATACCCTTAGACCAAACGAACATAATGTGGATAGGTAATAGAGATTAAAACGTCTATACTGTGCCATACCCAAGATCACCAACTAGTCAGTCCGGAGTATCTTGAGCTAATTAAATATATTAAATATTACACTTTTTGTTTTGTTTATGGTTTGTCACATAAATTTAAAATATTGCTTCTGATATGCAGGTGAATAATCGTAAGTGTCTCATAAACTTTGTGTACTTTGCATTTACACAAAAAGCGATTAAGAAAGCCGAAACTAATAGCAGATGTAATAAAATAAAACTGAACTTTTAACTACTATTTATATACTATATATTATGCATAACTTAGACGATTTAGAACAGTATAGACGCTATAAAATTTTGTTCTTAATATTATGAAATAATATAATAATGATCAAAGGTTTTAATTAAAGCAAGATTACACTCTGTAAATAAAAAAGCTCATAATGTTGAGATTTTTACTACCAATAAATGATTTACCAAAAAGAACAACAAACTAGAATCTACTCTTCTTTATATACCTACTTTTAAAAGCTTTCTGAAATAATTGGTTTTTTGAAAAGATACAGCTTGCCTTAACGACGATATAAAACGCGTTTAACCTCAGTAAGCAGTTGTTTCCCCTTTTTAGCCGCATTTTTGTCTAAACAGAAATATTCAAGGTTTTTTTATAAATTAACATCTTCTATTGTTATTAATTAGTTTGATGAAAACATAGTTCAAGATGAAAAGAAAGGTCCAGACTAAAAAAAGCATTAAACAATGAGAGAACAGAATACCCCTAATGAGAGAATGGCGAGATTAATTAGTCATACTAAAAATAATATTTAGGGACTTAAAACAAAAACTTATTCTGTTAACCTAGTTTTAAACATAAAATTGTTATTTAACATACTTCAAAATAAAAAAAAAATTGAATGGTTACGAGAATCTCTTTTATAGAACATAATACTGCATGCAAGCAATATTTTAATAAGAATAAAAAAAGGTTTTAATAAATTCATAGCAGGTGAATAAAGAAACATGCTACTATACACCCTGTGTCTAAAAAGTTCGGTGAATGATATGGTAAAAAGAAAAAAACATGTTCCTAATGGTAAATACCTTTATTGACCTTCAAAATAATCTCCACCAGCCACAACACACCTCTGACAACGGTCGTATAACGCTTGTAAACTGTTGGAGAAGTCTTGATGTGGAATCGTGTGTAGAATACCCGTTACACGTTACTGAATTTCGTCGATGTCCGCAAACCGTGATCCCTTTAAGGCCTGCTTAAGACGTGGAAACAAGAAATAATCAGCAGGCGCCAGATCTGGAGAGTACGGTGGATGTTGCAAAACCGTGACGCCATGCTGAGTCAAATATTGTTGTACCATGATGCTCGTATGCGAAGGTGCATTGTCGTGCAGTAACATCCACTTTCCTGTCTGGTACTTCTGTGGCCTAACGCGCCGGATGCGCAGTAACAAACGTTTGAGAACCTCCAGGTAGAATGTGGCATTCACCGTTTGGCCAGCAGGAACAAATTCTTTATGAATCATTCCGTCTTTGTCGAAAAATGCGATCAACATGGTCTTCACTTTGGATTTTTCGGCACGGCATTTTGTTGGTCGCGGAGAAGACGGTGACCGCCATTCCATCGATTGTCTTTTCGTTGCGGGGTCGTACTGGTAACACCAAGACTCGTCTCCTGTAACAATGGAACCCAGAAAGGTTGGATCCCTGTCACACGTATCGATGAAATCGCCAGAGGTCTCACAACGTCTTGCTTTTTGTTCATCTGTTAGCATGTGCGGCACAAATCGCGAACAAATCTTGCGTTTGCCCAATTCTTCATGGACGATGGTCCCTACTGTGTCTTTGCTAATGCTCAATTCTTCTGCTATTAATCGCAGAGTCAATCGCCGATCGTTTGTTAGCAGCACTCGCACGCGTTCGGTGTTTTCTGGTGTCCTGCTTGTGCATGGCCGGCCTGAACGTGGTTCGTCCTCAACAGATTCCCTACCAGCGCGAAGGCGAACAAACCACTCATACACACATTTCCTACTCACAGCATCCTGCCCGTACACATGCACCAACATCTGATGGGTTTCTGTCGCCGTTTTACCCAATTTGAAACAGAACTTAATGTTGTGTCGTTGCTCCATGACGCGTACTATTCGGGTCACTCTATTAGACTGAATGCAATAAGCAATGCACAACAGTCTTCGAGCTCGTACCGACACAGTTCACGTCCAGACATGTTCGTGCGTGTCTACAATGGCACGCGAGCCTCTATCAAACTGTTAATACACAATTATGAGACCATTCACCGAACTTTTTAGACACAGGGTGTATAAGCTTATTTTTGCATACAAAGGTTCATGTTTGCGTGCGTATAATTTTCCTTACACGAGAAGATATTCGAAAGTCGTGTATCCCACTTGTAATATAATATTCCTTGATTTTGTGTGAATTGCATTAATCGATTTTTGTGTTCGTGGAAACATAAAAACAAAATGTAAACCTTACTAAACTATTTACAACTTTCAGGTTTATTAACTTTCCTAACATTAATTTAAATCAAAGAAAGGTTTTTCCCTAGATTTAATGTGTTTACGTTTTTTTTCCTCTACCCAAATTATTTCGTTTACGCTGTAGATATATATTATTACAAACTACAGTACGTAATCATTAGTTTGCTTGTAATACGATTTAAACTAAAATAATTGATTTTGACAATAAAAAGGCAAAGTCAAAGTTAATTTAATGTTATAAAACAATATCTAAAATATTCAGTACAGCAAATATTTTATAACAGTTGGTACATAGGAAGATATCAAGTATGTAGTCAAAGTATATTTATTACATCTTGCAATAACACGCGTACCTCGGTTTTGTAACTTTTGCAGCTTCTGTAGGTACGACTTACCCACCATCAAAAAGATAGAGCTACAATAATCAAACTGTATATTATATGTATGTATATGTATGTACACTATATCAGTTTTTGTATATTTCATTTCGATTTTAATTTAAATGTTTTTAATCCTCTGAATTACATTTTTAAACGCGTCATACCTTCAGCTTTGCTATTGTTTTAATTTTAACTTAAATATTCACTACTAACCACGTCGACAAGTTTTCAAGGTCTTGATCAACTAATTCTTGAACGTCATTTCAAGAAATTGTTAGCAATATATTATCAGCAAACATATTTAATTTAGAAGAAATATTAATTTGGTTTATATTTTTAACGTAAATTATAAACAGTAAGGGACCTTAGATGCTACCCTGCGGTACTCCGTGAGAACGCGTAACTTAAATTCGATGTTTTTATATTAAGCTTTGTAAACTGTATTTCAGTAATCAGTAAACTAATATATAATCACTCATTTGGTACCATATGAAGATCATTTGTTGATTAAAATAACTTTGTAGTTCCAAAGTCTCTCCGCAAATCTATAAAAATAGCGATGGTTACATTGTCTTTATACTGGGTGTCTCAAAAGAAAGTACACATTTGTTTTGCTTATTTCGTGAACGCAACTATTCCGAGCGGCGCGGGGGTATGTCAATCGGTAGCCTGGCTCTTGGGAATTTAGTCGCTATAGAGCGTTTCTCGGGAGCGGACCGTGCGTTGTGCGTACGTGAGTTTTACAAAAACGGTAATTCGGCGACTGTAGCGTGTAGAAAATTCTGCAATATTCGACATATTCGTCACTTAAATGATGCGCCAAGCGCTCGACTTATTGGAAAATGCGTCGAGAAGTTTGAGGAGACCGGTTCAACACTGGAAAAACCAAAATCCGGGCGTCCAAGGTCTTCGAGAACGGTCGAAAACGTAGACAGTGTTACTCAGTCTGTTCGTGACGACCCAAACCTTTCGATTCGTAAGCGTGCTGTTGCTTTGAACGTGCATAGATCATCATTATTCCGCATTTTACACAAAGATTTAAAGCTGCACCCCTACAAAATTCAGTTGGTGCAAGAATTGAAGCCTCAGGATGCTGGTCAGAGGCTTGACTTCGTAAACCAGGTGACTGAGCGCTTTCCAACGTTTACCAACATCTTGTTTTCGGATGAAGCTTATTTTCATCTTAATGGGCACGTAAACAAGCAAAATTGCCGCTACTGGAGTGCAACCAATCCAAAACACAAACATCAGAAACCCCTACATTCGCCTAAAGTGACCGTATGGGCTGCGATGTCGGCGCGAGGAATTATCGGCCCTTACTTTTTTGACGATGAAAGGGGACGCACAGTAACAGTGACTTCAGAGCGTTATGTGGAGATGTTAGACGACTTCTTCGTGCCTGAACTGCAAAACTTTCCTGGTTATAACCAAAGAATATGGTTCCAGCAGGACGGAGCAACTTCACACACGTCCAACAGGTCTCTGCCACGAGTGCGTGAAATTTTTCCTGGCAAATTGATCTCAAGAAGAGGTGACATAAGTTGGCCTCCACGCAGTCCCGATTTAACACCTATGGACTTTTTTCTGTGGGGTTATGTCAAATCAAAAGTTTACGCCAACAAACCGACTTCCCTGGCACAATTAAAAGAAAATATCTGTAACGAAATGGCAGCCATCACGGAGAATGCCTGCCGAGCCGTCATAGGCAATTTTAGTGCTCGATTAAATGAATGCCGTGAGCGCAACGGTTTACATTTGGACGATATCATTTTTAAAAAATAAATTCCCAAACAATGTATTTTAATATGTAATAAACATTTTTTCAATAAACTCCTTACTTTTTTTAAATCGATTTTTTAAATGTGAACTTTCGTTTGAGACACCTTGTATAATTGACGTGTCCATTTAGCTAATACTAATTGTAATAAAGTTTTACAGGAGGATCCCGACCTGAACTCTGACTGCGTTGACATCAACAATTCAAAATGTTCAAAATATGTAAGAACTGGGGCTATAGCTTTTTCAAACTATGATTAGACCTGTAAGGCTGACTCTGTAATCAGATTCTATCCAAAGGTCACAGCATAGACTGCTTTCAGAAATATACAATGCTCACTACTTTCTATTGCCGGAAATTAATTCGTGTTACTCATTATCTTAACAGTGATATTCGAAAGCACAATACAGGCAAGGCAAGAGTCTCTGTGACCTTTCCGACACATTTGCATATGAAAATGCAATTATTCCCATTATTAGGCAGTTGAGTTTTTCCATAAAAATCTCTCATCAAGAATGGCCAACTTCATCAATACTATTGTAAAAATTGCGTCAATTGCCAACCTCTTTTGGCTTGGACAAATCAACAAAACAATCATTCAGATGCTTTAGTTAGTGCGTCTCTGTTTAAATTCTTAAATTACTGCTGATACGATCCTGTTTCTATGTTGTTTTAAAATTCATTCTAGTGTTGAATTAGATATATACAAGATGTTTCTATATTGCATGGAACAAATATAAAGACGTTATTCTACGGCGAAAAATGGGAAGCATACTTAGTTATTCTTTCCGGAAATGCTCTCTTATGGAGCTATGCCGCCTTAAAGTTTTGCTGAAGAAGACAATTTTCTAAATGACTCCGTAACAGTTTGTGCTGCAGTAACAAAATTTGGTATGTGTACTCTACTTGTCAAGACCTTTATTTGAACTTAATTGGTAGAAACTGGTGGCAAGGGTGGATTTGAAGGTAAGGAGCTGCTTTAATCTCCAGAATCTTTTTGTCTACAGAAGTGTCTGAAATCTAATGCAGCCATTACATAGCCTGCTTTATTTTGAAAGAATCTTGCCTTTTCAGTTATTCTTTGTTACTGTACTACAAACTGTTATTCAGTTATTTAAAAACAAGTTGCCTTCTGTAACGGTCTTTTGTCGTTATCATCCCGTCACATGGTAAATCTTACAGTATATCATCATCCTTTCTTGTAAGACATCGTGTAGATACAAAAGTGGCTTTGACAATTGATTTACGCTTTCGAATTCTGGGGGAATGCGACACGCGGGCCAAGGAGAAAGAATCGAGATGTGAGTATGTAAGGTTCCTTACACTTCGTTCTTTAGCTTGGGCGATTTTCTCGTTCGAGACTGAAAACTCTTTTTATCAAAAGGGTAAGTTAACTTTCCTTTTTTACATCCCTTGCGTCTTCGTTACTAATGGTTGATCCTTGTCCCAGTTTTTTTATTGGATCCCACGAATCTGGTGGTAAAAGTCACAAACAAGTTTTCTTGCGTGCCTCTCCGGAAGCTTTGTTGATGCATATGTATTCTGGCAGTAGCAATGACGGCGGAGAGTGACTGGTGTCGACATTAATGTGTGAAAACGACGGATCCTGGATTTCAATCTTGCAGTAAACAATTAAACTAATTAACTAATTAACTAAAATTCGGATGTAAATTGAAGATTTTTTTTTGTTTAAGATTGTTTTCCAGGTGTATTTCAGTTTCAGCAAGCAAATTTCGATCGAAAGCTGTTTCCTTCGTCACCGTGGTAAGATTAATTTAATACTTCAATGATTATCCGTATCTTGCTTTAATTGTTTAATTTTTTATTAAAATTTCATTGTACACCTAAATGATTTCAAATTCAATCGTTTAGAAATTTTAATTCCTTAATTTTCTGTTTAATACAAATCATTATTTTGTGATATCGGAGTCTGTTATTTGCATTTATTTGGTTTTTTGATTTCTCTGTTAGCATTTGAACAATTTGAGATTATTTGCCTGGTGTGCTCTTTGATAACATTCGTATAAACTTTATATAGTTACACTGGATTTATTTTTGTCAATTGTCACGATTATTTCTTTATTTTTAAATTGCTTTAAATTTAGTTTATCCTTTTAACAATCTTTTTACTTTATTACTCTATAATTCAATTATTCAATTAATTTTTTTAAAGTGGAGATCCTTTTACTTAATTTTTTTGTCTTAATCTGTTGTAAAGTGTTAAAACAATTTTCTATTGCTCATTGATTTAAGTTTAGGAATAATATATTATGTCTAGAAGCTTATAACCTTTCGTCCTATTGATATTGCCAATATTTGCTTTATTTCTAAAATATCAATTTTTTTGTGCGAAACTGTTTTATTATGGTTACTCTAGAAATTATAAATTTATTTGTAAATTCAAATCCAACATTTTATTTGATATTTCAATATACGTTAATGGTTAATTACTACCTGGTGTTTTATTGTAAGTATAATCTTAGCCGTCCCGCTCCCAAGTCTACCCATTTAGTTCAGCTGTCCTAGGACCCAAAGATCCTAGAAGTTTAATTCAATTTTTTACTGTAACCCAAGGTTTACGTTAAGCAAAACCTTAAGGCGGGGGCGTTTCCGGTAAAACATTTCTTTAGATTTTCTTCTTATTTATTGCCATAGAATAACGTCCATATATTTGTTTCATGCAGTTTAAAAACACCTTGTCCATAGGTTTGAAAAATTAGTTATAATAGAAAGAAGTTCATGCTCTTCGAACATTTTTAGATGATTCAATTATCTTAGGTACGTATTTCAATCAAAAGAAGAAGAATAAAAATAACTTGGTGATTAGCAGCTGATGGGGTATACCTACAAATCTTTCTCTCTCTTCCCAAGTGGAAAGTCTGTAGGTAGAAATTGTAAAAATTTTAGAAATTAACCAAAATTGTGTTTTCGTTATCCTCAAATCATCAAGAATTCTGATATTGTCTAACGCTCTTTAATCATGTAAGGTAGACTCTTTTTTTCATGTTGTTTGTGCAAAGTGCATTTTAGAACTATCGAGTTAAAAACAATGCGGACAAAAACTGACTTAAATGTCAGTTCCAACTAGTACGCTTCTAGTTACTCGGTATTTTGACATTTCAAGCATGATCATTCACAAAGGTAAGCTGTACCTCCTTGTAACAACCGGCTAAGGTCCAAACCAATCCAACCAGAAAAGGATTGTGTGTAGTCGGGATAGCAAAGAACAATTATTGCATTTTTCCTATTTGTAAACGAAAAATACCTTTAAAGACATAACTAGATTTAATTCATTACTTACACAATGAAAAATGCAAGCAACCTGGGTGGGTAGGCAAAAAATTCTGCAAGGAAGCGCGTATTTATTATGGAATTTCGGGGCCCATTCTACAGTAGCAAAATGTGGGTCTAAATTAAAACAATACTTGCCACGCCGAACAGATAGAATTATACAGACGCGTGATCAGCATATATTTTAGAAACTAAAGTTTCTATTGATCTATTTTGTTTTTCACAGCTCTCCGTTTACACTTCTCGTCTTGTAGACAGTGTTGCCAACTTGAAGAAATTTTCCTCTTCTTTCTGGGAATGTCACTTTATATGTTTTCGCGGCATTCTTCTAATTATAAATGTCACAAATGATTTTGGTAAACCACTCGACTAAGTTCTGTTGAGTTAGTTTGTGTGACTTGTGACATCATTGTTCTTCTTAGCGGTTTTTGATCGCTTAGAAACAAAGCTGATTCTCGACAAATATGAATTCTACGCAGACATTCATTCTAATTAGGCGTTTTTCGTGATGACTAATTCCTCGAGTTAAGATAATATGTCATCACGTCGGATTGA
>VTPC01083916.1:0-12999 GCA_011009095.1 Ignelater luminosus | reverse complement strand
ATCAAAGCAATCGAAAGAAATCAGTTAAAGTGGTTTGGAGGTATGTGCAAGATGAGTTTAAAAGAGTATGGGAAGCAAAAAAGTAAGAGTCGAGGAAGACCAAGAAAAAAATAGAACGACGAAATAGTGGATGCTTTGAAGAAAAAGAAAAGACATGGTTGGAAGCTAAACACAAAGCAAAAAATAAAAAGAAATGGACCAGACTTGCGCACAATGTGACTGTGTAAATATGTAACTACTTATTGTATGTACCTTACACCATTATGGTAGAAGAGGTTTTTGATTATCTAATATATACCACAGAAAGTGTTTTGACAGATCCATCGCTATGCAAAATGGTAGACTTCTCGAAATAAAACTTTAGAATCTGATTGATTGGTAAATTTGATAACATTACAAGGCTTATTCAGGTTACTAGACGAAGAAATCCAGTCAATCATTTGCAATTCAGTAGAAAATTTGTATTGATCACCTGAAGACGCCCACAAGAACAGTACCATCTCTCCTGCTCCAAAGCATATAGTGTGTTAAGATCATTTAGGAATTATCGTTTCATTTAGCGCTATGCTAAATTCCGTTTAATATTTATTGTAATAGTGTATAAAAAATTCCATTCCGTTTCGAAATTATAAAGTATAAATTGTATTTCGCAGTCTGTAGATTTCTTTAGATATTAAATTTTTCCTTTCTCGATAAAACCTAGTCAACCCTAGTAATAAATTTGAGGAATAAAAATTAAATCAATCTCAATTTCGTATTTTCTATTTCTCTATTCCGAGAATTTTGTGGTTGGTGTCGATTTAGCAGACATATAAATCAAGTTTCTTGACTCTATATGTAAATTAGTTTTCCGAGGCTATCCGAGGTCAAATGAGATGGAATGGGTACCTTTCTCCAGCCTCAGTGTTCCCCAATGAAAACAATTCTGTCGTCACCCTCGCGAATCAGTTCATCGAGGGAAATAGACGTTTCAATATGGCGTCAAGCCAAGTTGTCTCCCCGCTTGAGATTTGAGAAAAAGCCGGTCTTGATCTTTCAACAAGAACGCGGTGTTAATTCACGCGCAGTCCCTCACCTGGAGATTTTCCTCATTGAAACTGTATAAAAGTCGCGAAATCCAAGTGTGATTTAAGCTACCGAGGTTAATTAAACCTATCCCGTTAACTTTGTTACGAAATATAAATGCGTCGCGACCTTCTACTCTTCGAATATAATATTTTCCCTGTAGTTCAGGAAGTTATTATTGTGCTTCGGCACCTTCGTCCCGACGTGAAATCCTATCTCTACATATTTATATATTTGGGAATCCCCGACAGCTGGTTGACCCAGTTTTGGCAATCCACGACGATTCAGTGTGCATGCGCCGAGCCCGGCACAGCCGCTGGTGTAATTGTAAAAGTGCATTTAAGCGCCCTTGATAAGTTCGTACTAGTGTTTTGTGTCCATTCGCAATCGTTGGATTTATTTATACCGCATAAGGCCGCACTACGAATGTTAGCCTGTAAGTTCGCTTTATACTGTAATTAATATTTAATCTTTAAGTAACTAAGTGTAAATGGTGTTAAAGAGATTATTTGTTGCGTTGATAGTAACACTTGTGGAAAAATAAATTACCTTTTCTTTATCGCAAACCTAAAAAAGGTTTACTAACGTTTTCATCAGTTATAAATGCTGAAGTAATAAATTAGAGTACGTTCATACAAAGCTTGTTATGAACAAATATTGTTAAGATAGCTTGTATCACAACCGACTTAGAGATTGTTTTTAATATTTAACGTAACTATTGAATCAGATTGCCGACCTCTCTTCAAGCAGCTGGTCACTTCTTGAACTGCTGATATTCATAAATTTAACGTTGTTTGTATTAGCAATTGCTTGCTGCAATTGTTCTCGTTACATTTCCTTTGTAATTGTATTACAATAGTTGATTTTTTTTACATAAACATTGAATTTTATTAATGGTTACAGTTTATTATTTAAACTCTTTAGTTTAAAAGTTTTACGTTTAGTATTTCTGTTATTAATACTACAAAATTTGGAAAATAGGTCACTAGTTCATTGACCTACTTGAATTTATAACACACATCTTTTGATCACAATAATTTACCGAATATCTCTTTATATTTGTGTATTTATGTACAATCTCGATTGTAACCTGAACGTATGTTTCCCTGTTCTCTTTATTTATCGTTGCCTTTTGCACGCAACATGCGTGGTAAGATTTGTCTCAGGAAGCATAAAGTTTGTGAGAGAAAGTTGCTGTAAAACTCCGGCTGTGCACACTGAAAGTCTACGAAACCATCAGTAAGTCTTGTATAAATAAACCGCTATTACAGGAGAACCCTACTAAGCATATCTCCGACAGGAATAGTTGGTTAGTCTTAGGATCAGCTGTTCACTCATATCGGTCAAAGTTAACTAAGATTGGCGCTCTCTCAAATCATAACGCTACCGTTATCGCTCTCTGCCATTTAAACCTTCCTATGACCCCGGCTCGATTTCCGACAAAAGAGAGTTAGTTGTTTCTTAAGGCATACCGTTATTATTTTATGCTACGTCATTTCACAGGGTCACTAAACCCACTTTTACACGTAACAAGACTAACTAGAAAACTTGAGAAGATGCACATTTTACATTTACTAAGATGTTGTCATGATTTCTACCATGAGTAAGTTTATAAGCAGTGTCCAGACGGTCTCAAAAGGCCCTGAATACAATCGATAGATAATGTAAAACGAAAGACGATTGTTAAATTTCGGAAAACCATTAGTCATATTGTTATAACAAAGAGAGATTTTAGTAAACATGGAATATCATGCGTGTATGAAACTAAGTTTCCGTTTGCTGAAGAAGTAATAAAGCTAAGGGTAACCTTCGACACTAAACTTACTTCTTAATGATACATAGAAAATATCACCAATAACAGGAGGCTGCTGCACTTGTAGACGGATGTTTGACGAAATATGGGAACTTAATCCACCAACGATTCATTGACTGTATATCAAAATAATAATACCTACTATCACTTATGCGTTAGTGGCTTGGTGGTAAAAACAGAAAGCACTATACCTAAAAACTTTGGTAAACTGCAAACATTTCCATGTCTCAGTAATAATGAAGTTTCCACCAGTAATTTGTGTAAAATTTACAAAACCCTTCACACCAGATTAAAACAGAGGCCCTAATGAACCTTAATAAACATAGAACGCGAAGACGGATGTAAAGACTATTTGAGATATACAAGTGAGATTTTAAATAAATTATTTAAAACTGAAAAGGAAAGAATTAGGGTTTACAATCAGAAGAGTCTGTTTGCCTGATTCACAGAAATATCCAAAATAGGGACTAGGCATTTTTTAGAAAACAAAGACTACACATATTTTGCCTCCAGGTTCAAATCGATTTTGGAATAATAATAACTGAAGAAAAACTTATCCAGGTTTCGGGGCTTGATGGCATCTTTCAAATTGACGAAGCAGAGAAGCTAAGCCATTGGTTTCACCAGAAACAGCTTATGAACTTTTTCCTGAGACTGATTGATTATCATAAAATCGATGACGAGTACTTACTTTAAATATTGAAGAAACCAGAAAATCCTTGTTTACTCCAAGTTCCTCATTCGAAGTGCATTAAATAACAATATCAGGAATAGACTATAGACGTTAACAGAATCACTGTTTTGAATGATTTTGAAGAATCGATCTAACAAATCAGCAAGAATGTATTTTTGCTCTCTTTTCTTCTGAATTCAGACTTTAAAGTCATTAGAATGACTTTTACCCGCGGCGTTTTTTATTTTATTTATTTTGCCAGTTAGGGGTGTGTATATGTTACCGGACAAACCCGAAATCCGGATATTCTAGTATTGACTAGGACAAACGCAAAGCTCCTGCACTCTCTAGGAACAACGCAAATTTCCTAGGCCAAACGCGGAGTGCCAGACTAATTCAGGAACAACTGATTTTAGAGAAAGAAATTTTAATTTGTCCTAAAATTTCCAGGCAGAACTAGAAGTTATTTAAGTTACCTAGGATAAACTAGGTATGCCTGCTCGACTTAGGATAAACCCGTTTCGAATTTTGGAAACCGCATTTGCGCATCGTACACTGTTATTGTGTGACTTGGACGAGCTTGTGTGCTGTGATAATAGATTTTGTCGATTATTCATTATGTCCGAGTTAAAATGAAAAGATAAATTTATTCAAACCATGATAGACCGAGATACGAAGTCTTCGACACATTTTACTGTGCTTACAAAAGCTCAATACAACAGCTTATTAGAAGAGGTATGCAGACCATTGATTTGAGGTTATAACCGAGGAGTGTGCCACTCGTAGCATTAAGTAGCATTAATAAGTTTTAGTTGTTTAATTAATTCTCAAGCTATATAATTATTATCAAACAAATAAAACACCTATCAAAAATCTAAAGCCAGTTGCGAAAAAGGTGGCTTTGCAGTATAGTCGATTGAGACGATTTGATGTTATTAAAATAAACGGAAACAAAAAACTAATTGCTAAATCATCAGAAAACGACATACGTTATTTTTTGCCTATTGATAAGGTGTTTGATGCTATCGATAGTGCACATCGCGCAGTTGGGCATAGTGGAAGGAATAGATTACTCTCCGAAACAAGCAAAAAGTATGCAAACATAACAAAAGAAATGATAAACCTGTTTTTATCCATGTGTGAAAGTTGTCATGTGAAACGAACAAAAAAAAGAAGGGTTTAGTTTCTAGACCAATTTTGCATAATCAAATGAATAGTCGCTGTCAGGTCGACCTAATAGATATGCAACCACAAAGTGATGCAGGTAACAAATTCATAATGGTGTATCAGGATTACCTAAAGGAATTTGTTATTCTGAGAGCTGTTCGCACTAAAAGAGCTGAAGAAGTAGCATATCACTTAGTTGATATTTTTACGCTCTTTGGTGCTCCTTCTGTATTCCGATAATGGACGCGAATTTGTCAACAAAGTAATTAATGAGTTATCGGATCTGTGGCCAGAATTAAGGTTAGTGCACGGCAAACCTCAACATAGCCAAAGCCAAGATTCCGTTGAGAGAGCCAATCAAGACGTAGAAAACATGTTGACAACGTGGCTAAAGGTCAACAACACTCTAAAATAGACAGAAGGACTTAAGTTCGTACAATCTATGAAGAACAGAGGGCTGCACTCAGGCATCAGCATGTCACCCTACAAGGCCATGTTTAGTATGGAGCCCAGAGTTGGGCAGATTATGACTAAATTGAGCGAGGAAGTTATTTTCGATTTACACACCAAGGAAGACAGAAAAAGTCATATTATTGACAAGTTCGGGCAAGACAGAATCAGAGAAACGACGAAGAAGTGACAGTGGAAGTGGAAAAAGAAGAGGTAGGTAGTCATGATGAGGATGACCAACAAAATGATCAATATTGTAATGACGTCAGTAATATTGCAACAGCTAGGAAGAGAGCTTCACTTTCTCTACGAAAGCAGGCCAAAAAAATGAAGCAATCAAGAGACAAGCTGCATCCACCAGCCAATATTGGCGACAATGTGACAGTGCCCATACCAGATGTAGATAAAGCAGGAGGAAGTTTACGTAATATCATGGCCGTAGTTTTAAACGTGACAGACGGTAATTTATATAAGACGGTTGTTTAAGACAGCTGTATGCGCGATCAGAATTTGAAATCTGCAAACATAATTTTATTTCGATGAACTACAGCCACAATTTGTTCGGGTAAAGCTCAGGGATACATTAGATGCCAGTGTACTAAACACTGTAGAACAAACTTATGAATGTGTAAAAAGCGATAACTCCTCTGCAATTTGAAATGCCATAACAGGAATTCCTGTAGAAATAAGTAAACAGCTGACTTACAGCAACTTGGTTTTGTTTTACTTTGAATTTAAAGAATTGTTGTTATACGTTATCATGAATATTGATTTTATTATAACACAATAATTAGTAATTTTAAGTATTATGTTTGATTTCTTTTTGTAATAGTTCTAGTAAGTACCTACCTATTATTGTTTATTTTTTATAATTATCGTATTGTAAAACATTTGTTAGTTTAGTTATTTTCATCGATATATTTAGTTATTTTTTTACTGGTATCAGATAAAAATCAAAATCATAATTATTCCTAAGGATTTCACAATATTTAATATTCATAGGTAAAATTCCAAGATTGTTTTGGCTATCGTAATTTGAAGAATTAAAGTTCAAATCATTCGTTAGTTTTGTTATTTTCGATAATCTTGTAAACTTTTTCTTACTGGCACCAAATAAATCAATAATCAAAATTAAAACTAGTTTATCCTGTTGAGTTCAAGTTACTTTCAGTTCTGCCTGAAAATTTTAGGCCAAACTAGAATTTCCTTTTTTACAATCAGTTATTCCTGAATTAGTCTGGCACTCTGCGTCTGGCCTAAAAAATTTGCGTTGTTCCTAGGGAGTGCAGGAGCTTTGCGTTTGTCCTAGTCAATACTAGAATATCCTGATTTCGGGTTTGTCCGGTAACATATACATCCTCCAATCATGTTTTTTAAATTTATTTCTTTTTCTTCTGTCTAGAATAATAATTTTCTCGGTTAGCTAATATTAATCCATCAATTTGAAGTGCACTGGTTTTAAACACCATCAGCGTAATATTTCTAAATCAAAACTACGTTCTACAAATTTCTGTTAGAATATTAATAGTCAGCTTTCCATGAGAACAAATTCTATTTCTATTATACTTAAATCTGATTTCTTAAATTTCTCGGAGAATTTTGCTATCCTACCAATACGTATTGAGATTCTTGTACATGCAGATATTTTATTTTTAAATGGTTTTCAATTCTTTAGAGTTATCTCTAAAATAAATAGTATTTCTTTACAAAACCAATTTTTGTGGGATTTTGTAGATTGTAAAAAATACATGTTCAATAATACTGGAAACTCAGAACAAAAGAAATTGTCGTGTAATATTCTAGCATGTTGCAAACACAAAGAGCTATCAGAAATAAAGGCGATTAAAGTAGCTTGGAAAAACAAATCCTCTTGTCTTTGATTGTTTTAAAAAATCCTATCTTAATTTGTCTGTCAGTCCCAGAATAATAAAATATGTTTTCATGCATTGCAACATAATACTTACTTAAAACATTTTACCAAATTTGCTTTTTTTTCAATTATTATATTAAATTACTTTTTGTAATTCAATATTAATTAAAATTTATTTTCATCTGCAATTCAACAGCTACATATATCAGTTTCTAATTAAAATACTGTAATTCTATATCCCCTTTTCCATAAAAGTTTCTTCCAGGAAAAGCTTAAAGTTTTGTCTTTTATTTAAATAAAAGTTTCTCCTACAAAGCGGTAACTTTATTTGTGTTTCAAAGAAAAGAACATTCTTACTCTTACGTTCCGATGAAGTATTGTGAGTAATGAGTAGTTTTAACGTTATTGAGTTTAAAGTTCACCGCTTTTACGAAAATCTGCTCTTTTGAAAGTTTCTGAAAGCAAAAAAGGTTTTAAAGATTTCAAAGAATAGAAGCTGACCACGATCAAATTATAAAAGTGAGCCTTAAAAATTCCTAAAAAAGAATTATAACAAGATATAAAGAATTGGAAAACAGTTTTCTGTAATGCTTGCTTTAATAATGTTACTACTCAATAGGCTTTTAGGTAGCTTACTTACCTACGTATATGAATGGCTTGAAGGTAATCATAATGTTATAAAGTACAACACATGAATGGTGCTCTTAAGAGTGATAATGTTAGGTGAAAATTATAGAATTCAAAATCTACATTTTGTTATCAAACATGTCTTAATTTAAAATACAGAAGTTAGCTATTTGGTGTCCTCTTATGGGCAAGAAGTTGTTTTCTAGCAAGACACAAAATGTGGTACACTCATGATGTACGAAGTGGGTTTGCTCGACACTCCAAGATATACCACTACTGATGTGGATCCAGTTGGATTTAGATGTTGCTTCACCGTTCCTTTGACTTCTATTCAATCTGTGAATTGGAATATTTATTGTTCTCCATTTTCCTTTATGTTTAGAAGAATCTACCTAGACTGAAATAAATTAAAACTAAGAAATCGACGCATCTCCCTATATAGAGAAATATGTAAATCACGTTTTCCAAAACATTGATTAGATGTGTCTAAATTCCGTCAACAGGAATTAACGGAGTAACAGCTGTCGATCAACTAACTAAGTAATTCATAGATAACGTCAATTATATTAAGAAACTTTGCAAGAACTATTAGTTTTTAAAAAGTACTGAGAAATGCACATTTTATTTCTAAAATTTATGAGGCAATTCTACATAATACTTAATTATAACTGTTGCTATTTTAACAAATGCGGTAATCATAACGGAAAGTCTTCCTTGTTGCTTTTCAAAAATTTTTAATATCATTTACAAGTCTTCTATTATTTAATCTTGGTGTGTAGTTACTGTTCCGTTCTACAGCGTGCAACATTTCTCTGAGGCATCTCTTGTTCCTTTGTATTTTTTTGTTTTTTTATTTTATCTTTTCAAAGAGCTTGAAATTGCTTTTTATCTAGACAGTAGAAATTTTCCGAGAATACACCTAATATTAAAACAAAGAACACTGAAAACTTGTACCGCGCGCCATGTTTTATTTAATTTCTTACAACAGCTTCAAAAGATACACTCTCATACATATTAAAGATTATTCCTTAATTTTAATTCGGTTAAAGATATAATTAACGATAACATTCAGCTATATTAAAATTAAGATAAAAATTAAACAGAACTTTCTCTTGAACAAATTTATTTAACAAAAGTTTTGTTTAAAAATGTAATTGTTTCTGTCACAAGTTTTCCATCAAGAGTTTGTCATTTCTCCCCTTTTGAAACGCTGGTTTATCAGTCTGTAAAATATTTTCTCGACACCAGACGGAAATTTCTGGTAGAATTTCCGTTTAGATAGCAAATTTACCCTAGCATTTAGTTGCTTACTCCAGGACTCGACTTCATTCAATTACGCAAACTTAACCTAGAGGCGCTTGCCACTGGATTTAGTTTATAACTTAGAAATGATAATTTTTTTAACAAACAGTATGTTGTTCTAAGAAGTTCTTATCGTGTTATTTTGATCGCTGTTAAATCCTAGTTTATTTAAACTTGAAATTAGTTTTTTAAGATTAAGCATTTTCGCGTTATTAACAAGAGAGAAACGGAAGATGAAAAAAGAAAATGATATGGCCTCCTATGGTTCAAATTTAAATTTTCATTTATGGAAAGAACAGCTTAAAAAGCTTTGAGATGATTTAGTTAAATACCCAAACAAATGTACATAAACTTCTTTTTCGGTTTTTGACTATTTGAGTTTCTGTATTCCATGTTATACAGCCCTGTAGAGAATTGCACGGCTGGGTGTGTTCTTTGACTACAAGTATGAAAGAAAATTTTTATAAACATATATGTCCGGAAAAGCTCCCTTGACAAGATAGGTAAATTATTATTTTAGTGGGGTTCACAAGTTCCATTTTGGCTATTTTTTGCCTGACTTCACCAAAAATTATGATCGAGGTGTCATTCGATTTGGAATGGCATTTAGAAACTTTTCGAACATTTTGAAGCCTCGCGCAAAAAAATTGCAAAACTTATAAACAAATTCGTAAAAATGGGGGGTTTTGTTTCTTGTAAATATCTCGGAGAATATTGCAAATATCCGAAATCAAAAAAAAAGATCCGTAAAGAACAGGAAATGTCGTACAAGAAAGTCGTAACTCCCGGAATTGTATCACTAATGTTTATAATTTTAATTTATAGGTGAAAATAGGGCTAAAAACGCGTGAGCTGGCTGCCGCGCGCCCCTCTTAGTTTGCTCTCTTTAACAAAAAGAATTTTTTTACCTATTAAATAAAAATATTAAGGAATAAAAGAATTCAGGTATCATTGGGATACATGAATGAACAATAATCCATCGGAAAAAAATTTTTCCCACAATTTGTTTATTAGTTATGCTTTTGTTAACTAAAGAAAGACTATCGCAAAGCTTCGGCAGGTATATGAAGACAATGTTTTGTCAAGGGCCCAGGTTTTCAGGTGGTTTAAAGCATTTTCAGAAGGAAGAGGATAGATAGAAGATGAACGTTGCAGCGCAAGGCTTGCAACTGCCAGGACTGACGAAAATGTTGCCAGACTCCAGGATATTGTGCGTTTCTGGTCGTCGCTTGACAGTCAAAATACAACTGGGTGCTGCATTACGACAATGCGCCTTGTCACACTGAATTTTCAATTAATGAGTTTTTGGTAAGTAAAGACATTTCGTGGTTCCTCAGCTCCTTATCCCTCCGACTTCAGTCCTTGTGACTTTCCTCTCTTCCCGAGATTGAAAAATTACCTCAACAGGCGTCATTTTGGGACCTTGAACACATTAAAACTACCGTAAGCGACCAGCTGAAGTCAATTTTGCTATCCAACATCCAGCACTGCTACGAAGAGTGGGAAAAATCGTCTCAATTACAATGTGGAATTGTAATTTTAATTGAATAGAGAAATTATAAAAATCAGTTTCATTACTTTATTTGCACACCTCGTACGTATCCCAATAACAAGAGTTTCACAGTTTGAAAGATAGCTCTTAGTTTAACCTTTTCGCCTTTTTGTCCCAGATGAAATCGTTTTCAAGTAAAATGCTTTTAGAAACATCTTACTATAAGCTCATGTTAATACTTTGAGGTTCTCTAAACTTCTTATATTTTTAAAACAATTATTTTCAAAATACCTTGTATATGACTGAAACATTACGCACTATTTTATGAGCCTCAGGTTTTCATTTTTATTTATTTCGAATGAGGTTGCAAAACAAATAAAATGAAATTTGTGTCATAAAAAATTATCTATGGATTAGGACAGACCAGTCACGGATATAGAAGGAACAGCTTTAAACGTTCCGCTCTAATATCTAATCTTGCAACCGTGCTCGTTTTTCTTATGTTCATAATACTGCAAGCAGCCAACTAGCAAACGCAAATGTCCACCGTGGGTAATTTATGGTTTTTCTAGCATTTTTACTTGTAATGTTATTTTAAAATTCGCACTAAATCCGCCACTGTCTTTCAATTTCGTTCAGGTATTTGTTTTCCTGACACGTAATATTTAAATTATTTCATTCTATAAACGAATGTTTGTTACAATGTTATTCTAAAAAATTGATAACTTTGTGGTCTCGACTTCTGGGCTCCGGTAGACGTGCCTTTTGCTATTTTCCAATATAAAATTCCTGGAACCTTAGTCGCAAAAATTGAAGTCACACAGTCTCGATTGAGTCAGATTCAAGCTGGTAAATCTACGAAGTGGAATTTTCCATTGGCCCATAAGACTTTCAGCATTTTTAACCTGTTAGGGCGTGCATCTGACTTTCCAACCCCACTCCAGTAAGTACACATTGCGCAACAGGAGACGCAGAGGGAGAATAGGCATTACGTTGATAGCTGCGCACTCGAACGATCGTGCGGGTTAATTTCGGCGTTACCCCCCCTACAAATCCGAATTGGTTACAAACCGAATTTAATTGAAGCGATTCTCTTAGTAAAAGAGAGATCGGACTCGAGAAATCCTATTTTGTCGGGTCTTTGTCGTGTTATTCACGGAGGAAAGCCGGTTTCTTTACCGAAAAGCGGTGCTTTGAAAGCTTTGTTATTGTGGAAGCGTTTTTGCTTCAATTACAGTTACGCTGGTATTTCCCAGGAAATAAAAATTGTAGAGGGTAGAAACGCAACAATTTTGGTCCCGTTGGTGCAACGTTAAAGGGTCTGTCGAGAACAGAAACTTCCCGCCCCGTAAAGACTTGAACTGTGTGTGTGTATTACATTTTGGAAGTTTCGTGATCCGAATGGACTAAGTAAACTTAAAGAGCGTTTGAGACTCAAAGTGATTTTAGTTTATAAAGCTGGTGTATAAATACTTAGATTTTATTCTTGTGCTTTTTGGTTATTGTTACTTTGTTCGTTTGGCTATTAAAAAGCACGGTGGTGCTTAGTCTAGATTTCAATTAAAGGTCAGCTACCTTTGTTCAAGAGAGAAGTAAATATTAAACTGGTATTTCTTTCTTGGATCTTTTTTTTTTAAAGAAGGAAGTCTTCAGAGGACTTCCTTGTCAAAATTAATTAAGACGAATCACGTGTTTATACAGTTTTTTTTTAGTTTGTGTTGAGTCTCAATTGTGAAACGTTAAAGCGAATTTTAATCAAGCTTCCACGAAGTAAGTTACACACAGCGTGAGGTTTCACAAGAAGCCTATATACAGGGTGTCGGATTCACGAGTAGTCGCGTGACCGACCATCAGAACCCTTCGATCTACGACTGCTGGCGCCGTCTTTTGTGAACATCTATTAGTTTAATAAGAGTTTTGGAAATCGGTGAGCTTCTCTTTGTGTGAGATTAAGTAAGTTCATTTGAGAATCCACCCAATCTGCGGCATGAGCTACGGGATTTAACATCTACCATTGGTCTGGACGGGACTTGTGCATACTTTTGAGCTTCTTCCCGTTACATACTTTCTAAAGTACAAACGTAAGGATTTTCTACAGAATAGTTAAATCTGTTATTTTTTAATTCTCATATTTATACGTATCTGTAACTCATAGAGCCATAGCAATGTGAGTTACAAACAAATTTAATATTTTGTTTAGGTACAAAACAAACAAAAGCATCGTGGCTACTTCCATACTATCTCCTAATTGTTAAACCTGTGTTTTTAGATGCTTCGGGAAGTTAATAAGAAAACTGACCCGACATTTCGAAAAGAAACTTAAGGCAAGCGATAGAAGATAATTTTGTATAACTGTGAAAGTTTATAAGGTGTGGCAGCTTCCCAGAATGTGAAAACGTCTCGGTTAGCTTCTTGTGTGACGAAAACTAATAGAATGGGCTTAGATAAAACATCGTTCAATAAGTCCCGAGACTAACCCAGAGATGGTGCTAGTAGTACCAAACTAGCCACGTTTCCCTAGAGTGCGAACCTTCACATGA
>VTPC01083912.1:0-13013 GCA_011009095.1 Ignelater luminosus | reverse complement strand
TTCTATATTTTGCTGGGGTTGTAAATTTAAACGGAAATATTGTACCTTTGTTACAGTTAATTACTTCCAGGCATGATGCTCTCACGATTGATAATTTTCTTCGTCATTTCAAGTATTTTGTCAAAACAACTTGCCACAAAGAATGGCCACTTTTTTACAGTGTCGTTTCGGATTGGAGTGTAGCAAATATGATATCTCTTTGCATGGGTCTTAACGATATTACACTTTACCATTATTTGCGGATTTGTTTTAAATATGTAACAGGAGAGGTACAAAAAGAAACATTGTCTCAGTTAATCACGATACATAATTGTTGCGCTCATTTTATGAAAATGGTATCCAACAGACTATCTCGTATGAATACATCTAAGCCAGTTGCCAAAATTATTTTAAATTACATGGTGGTGCTAGTAATGACAGAGGATTGGCTCACACTTTGTACAAGATTTAGAGCTGTAATGATTTTACTCCTATCAAAATACGATAATGCTGATGTTATATCTTCAAAAAGATTACTATTACCCGATGAAGATGATAACTGTGCCGATATCTTATTCAAAGAAAAAAACGAGTTTACTGAATACGAAGATACAGAATTTCCCGTATCCGGCCAAGTTATGGACTCACCATTTTATGTATTTTTTCAGAAAGTCTATACAGATGTATTCGATAATTATTATCTTGTTCCAGAGAGTAATCAACATACATGCAATCCATATGTTCATATTGCTTTTGCAAAATATTTGTTGAAGCATTATATGCCGTACGTACCTTTGTGGTCAGCACTTATGTCAAAATTAAAGCCTGTTGCATCCAACACCATTCGTTATAGTAATTCCAACGCCGAATCTTGGTTCAAAATAGTGAAGCACGATGTTTTAAATGAAAAAAAGAATTTGAAGGCGGGCAGATTTATAGATATTGTGAGAAATAAGACTGAGGTTCTATTAAAAAGCATTGTTCTAGATATAGGTAAAGCTCCCAAAAAAAGATAAATCACTTAGACAGGCAAAGGTAGTCGAAATTAGCCCAGAAAGAGAGTACACCCAAAAATCCAGCAAAGATGAACATATGGAAATTGACAATATGGAATCCAAAGAGACCTGGAGAAGGCGAGGTAAAAAAAAAGTTCGAAGTACTTACTTTTCGAGTACCCCAGTGGCCATTAAAAATCTGTTTACTGCTGCAGAAAAAGTTTCCTTTGGAAATAGAGCAAGTGCAGCTTCTACAACAGAAGATAACGACAGCGGTATGCCTTCAAAAGAAAAAATACCCCGTATTGATGAAAAAGCAACCACTACATCTTGTGGCAAGTCTACATGCGTCGATGAGAGGAAGTTAATAAATGGTTTGTTTCTTGATCCATATTTTTACATATGTTGCAGTCTCAAAGAGCTACATTTCAAGATAGGTGTTTATGAAAGCTCAGAAAGCAACTTAATGATAGTATTAAACAGCTCAGACTATTCTATATTACTTACCGATGAAAATAACCATTCTTTGTCGTTAGGATGCGAAAATAAATGGCTGTCGGATCACGTCATAGATAGCTGTTGTATTTTATTGCTAAAAAACAGAACAGATGTTCTTTATCTGGATACTATTACCAGCATGATCTTACTATCTAATGATATTAATACAAAAGGTTACAACAGCTTTCTACCTTTTACTCATCACCTAAACTGTATTAAATATATAATTATTCCTTGCAACGTCAATCAAAATCATTGGGTGTTAGTGATTTTAGATATAGAAAAAAAAATTATTTTCATAGCTAATCCATCGGCGGGTACTAATGACGAAGTATTAATAGCAAGAATTAAAAGATTTATAATTCGAAGAGATCGTACGCAAATACAAAACAAACTAAACGTACGTAAGTGGTCATCTTGTAATATTGATGTACCTAAACAAAAAGACTTGTACAATTGCGGCGATTCATTATCTATTATGTAAAACTGTTATGTGAAGACCAATTATTTCAAAACCGATCTTCTTTCTTCGATCCTGACAGCTTTAGGCTAACCCTTCAACGGTATTTACTACTCGGCTCAGCAGATGTATGGGAACTATTTTAGTTTGTGGACAACATGATATCGGTAGTAACTGGATTTTATGTAAATTATGCCGGAGATGGGTTCACTTCAGTTGTTTAAAGATTACAGCAGAAGAAGAACAGAGAATGTCTGTTGACAGTTTCGAATTTGTATGTTTAATGTGTAACTGTATCACACCGTGGCAACGTTACTATACTACAAATGTTGATCTCGATGATATAGAAACACAAATGTTTATTACATCTTATAAACAGCAATTAATAGACATATGGTTGCGTAAGGACACCTACTTAGCAGAACGCTTTACTAAATTAAAACCCGAACTACGGAAAGAACATCTGAAATGGCATTATGTTTCAGAATCTTTTACATATACAACAGTTAGGAGTATATCTTTATATTTAAAGCTGTTAATTCCAGAGTGTGATGATGCCATGTTCAGATGTTATGTTCTTTTGCCATCTATATGTGAAAGTATATTTTATAAAGTAAGCGGATACAAATTATGCGAAACGGATTTAGCAACTTTGCACAAAGAACACTATGGTAGTGACTTCGAACCTAATTTCACATTTGATGAATTTCTTCACTTATAACAAAATCGGTTTCACAATCTAAGGTATATATAACAAATAGTAGGACAATCTATTAATTCATTGGACCGCACAAAAAGATACATTTCATACGTTTCGTATACTTGCTGCAAAGTTCTACGTTAAGTTACCTTCTTCAAATACTTATTTAGTAATATCATTGTCCCTACTATCTCTAGTTCACCAAATTAATATTTGCACTTATATCAGGTGTTGGACTTCCTATAGGTAAATTGTGGTGTGGTGTAGTGTAGAAGCGTTAACACAATAAAGAAGTAAATCCACCCCCAAGAACGGGGTTGCAAGTAAATTTGAAAAGCGGTTTTTATAGAGGGTATTAACTAGTGTCTTGCACCAAAAGGACAATGTGATTCTCGCTTGCCTTTTGGAGATATAAAGCATAGTGTAGACGCGTTAACACAATAAAAAAGTAAATCCACCCCCAAGAACGGGGTTGCAAGTAAATTTGAAAAGCGGTTTTGATAGAGGGTATTAACTAGTGTCTTGCACCAAAAGGACAAAGTGATTCCAGCCGTGGTTTCTGAGGTGCATTAATTTCTGTCTTCGATTGCTTTCCACCTTGCTTTTAAATAATACGGTTAATTTAGATTGATTTTCAGTGGTCGTTTCGTTTGAAAGATAAATTTTCTGCTGAGTTTTTTCATATCTATCATTGAATAGTTAAGTTGCTTTTATTTTTGCTGATATTAGTTAGAAATTTTTTTTTGCTGTGTACTTGACTGGTCAACTGTAATTTCGGCAGCTAACTGCAAATCCAAATCTAAATCTAAAGCTATCTTCACAGACATCGAAAAACAAGCAAAATCTTGGGTTCCTTATAAGGTTTGCAATTTTGTATTGAGTCTGTGCGCTTGTGGAAGAAAAGGGAACGCTCAGGATTAGACTTCGGTAGCGCTATGATCTGGAAGGAGCCTACGAATCATATCGATGATTGTTACTTTTGTGTAGTAAAAGTCAAAGGCCTTAATCGGCGTAAAACATGGGAATATCCTGATATAAAGTCCATACAACGTCCTGTGTTACACAACGAAGAACTGCCTTGACCTATTTACTGCTCATAACCAGAGCGTACACCGTCAGAAGAAATGGTGTTACCAGGCTTACAGAGTTCAATACAATCTGTAGATACAAGTGGAAGTGAATATGCAGGAGAAACGTCAGCGCCACAGTTTTTTCTCAAAATGAACTTAGCAATTTGATACGAGATCTGAATTCATCAAAACAGGCATCAGAACTATTAGCGTCTAGACTAAAGTAAAAGAATTTATGGCGACCAGAAGTAACGATTACAGCATATAGAACAAGATAAAAAGAGATTTTACCATATTTCAGTGACGATGAAGAGCTTGTCTATTGTAACAACATCGCGAAGTTACTTCTAGACATGGGTTTATCTGATTGGCGACTCTTTATTGATAGCTGCAAAAGAAATTTAAAATGTGTTTTATTGCACAATGGAAACTGATATGCGCCTATCACAATTGCTCATTCAACCAAACTAAAAGAAGAATAAGAGAATATTAGATTGGTTTTGCAAAAAATTAATTACTACCAACATCAATGGTCGATTTGTATTGATTTAAAAATGGTCAACTTCTTACTTGGTCAGCAAAGTGGATACACAAAAATTATCGATTATTTAAAAAACTAGAGCCAATTTCACAAAACCAAACGTGGTTTTATAATTGTTAACATAAAATCATCCTAGAACCACTCTTATATCAAGGGCAACAAAGTCACTGCTGACCAGTGTTATTGTTGTTGCAGTTCAATCTTCTTGTTTTTTCTTCTTTCTTTAACATTGCGGGTGTTAACAACATTCTAGTTCAGGAAGGAAAGCTTATATATATATATAAGTGGAGTACATCGCGATCGAACTTGTACAAAATAGTAATAAGTAGTTGTAAGTATCTGTAAAGACCTGTATACAATATAGATTTAAGCAAGTAGTATATTTAAAATTAGTGCATACGTTTATCGAAATGACAGAACAGCCAGGTCGGTTTCGATACTCTTGTAAGTATCCAAACTGTTCTAATAAATATTTTACTGATGTAAGCAATCCAAATTATAAAAATAAGAAGTTTTATAGTTTCCAAAGCAATCTTGCTTAATGAAAATTTGGAAAGAAATTTGTAATTTTTCTGAGAGCAATGATTGCCAAAATGTTTTTCTTTGCCAAGACCCCTTTAAAGAAAGTGACTTTGTTAATGAGACAAAACATCGTCTGAATTATATGACCATTCCGATACGAGTTGACACGGTGAATCATGAACCACAAGCAAATGCAAAGGAATTTACCTCATTGTCTCATTTACCGCATAAAGAAATTCTTTCATCTAGTCAATGCTTAGATGAATTTGACTTTTTATTGGAGTGCAAGGGAATTTTAAGGCAAATAGGAGTCAAGAGAAAGGATTTACATTCCAGGGAAGAGGCAATGTACCAGATTCACAGAAATACCATGGGTAAAATGTCCAAATTAAAAAAAGCATTGGAAAATGAAAAAGAAAATTATTTGATTCGCAATCGTTTTCCATTGTCAATAATGATTTAAACAAAGTGAGTAAAAGTTTTATTAACTCACAATTAAGAAATGCAAATAAAAGTGTTTATGGCAGAAGACAAAAGCTTTGCTTTGTCTATATATAAACGTGGACCCCGTACTTACAGATATTTGCAAGAATTCTTTGCTTTGCCTTCCATACGAACGATGAAAGATATGCTTTCAAAAATCCCTTTCGAGACGGGCATAAATTCCCTTGTCTTGGCACATATTTCATCAGAAATTGAGAAAATGGAACCACTTAATCGGTACATTTCTCTTTCTTTTGACGAGATGTATCTAAGTAGTGGTGTATATTATGACCCATTTCAAGACCAAATTACTGGTTATGAAGATTTGGGTCACTTGGGTCGGAAAAAACTTCAAGCAAACCATACCCTTGTATTTATGATACGTGGCTTACGTAGATCATACAAACAAGTAGTTAATTACTACTTAACAAACAATTGTGTAGGTGCAGCAGAGCTAAAGTCGATTATTATTGAAACAATCCCACAGTTACACAAAATTGGGTTTAAAGTTGTATGCACTGTTTGTGACCAAAGGGCAACAAACAGGTCTGCTTTAAAAGCCTTATCGGAGCAAACTAGAAGTGATTGTGATTATCAATTCTTTGTTAATGGTGGGATTGTTTCAATAATATATGATGTATCACATCTATTAAAAAATACTAGTAATGTTCTGATTCGATGCAAATTGTTGTTTGCAAATAATAAATGTGCTAAAATGGAGAACATTGAAGGTGCATTTCACCATGATCAACGCACCAGGACTTATAAAATCTTAAAGAAATTGCATCAAGAGCATTTCAATTTTCAAGATTCCTATAATAAAATGAAGGTTGGTGTAGCAGCGAAACAACTTAGCGAATCAATGGTTCTTGCTATTGAGACATTTCAGTCTGTTGGCTTAATGTCTGATGAATCATTGTTTATTGCAGAATTTTGCCATCAAATGGACGAGCTTTTTGATTCACTAAATGGTTCTTCTGCTACAACCAGTGAAGTAAAAAAGTATCGATGTGCTCTCAGCAGCAACTCGAGTCATATGGAATTGTGAACGAAAATGTTGAAGGACATAAGGGCATGGAGATTAGTTGATCTTAAAACAAACAAAGCTGTTACAAATGAGTACTATTTTATTAAGGGATGGACAACAACCATAAAATCAATGATTTATATATGGCAAACACTTAGCCGTAATGGTTTCAAATATTTAGCTCCTCGAGCTTTTAATCAAGACCGTGTTGAAAATCTGTTTTCACAAATCCGGCAACATGGCAAAAGCAATATAAATCCGACCTGCCATCACTTCATTGCTACCTTGAAAACTGTAATTGTAAATGCATTAGGTAAACAGTTTATTCGAGGCAGCAATTGTGAAGATGATGGTTGCACACCAATTACAGGCCTAGCTCATCTGCTACACAATAGCTATGATTCCAAACCAAATGCTGATGATGAAACTAATAACTAACCACACCATAAGTAATGTGGATAGAGAATTAATAATAAAATAACCAGTGATGAAAAAGCAAGCCAGACATCTGCATATGTTGCTGGGTATCTTTTAAACAAAATTGATATTTCTTGAATGGTCCATTTAAAAATTCAGCTTTGAGTTACAGCGCAGTTATGGAGAAGACTAGAAAAAAACGACTAACGCCATTAAATTCTACGTTAAAAAGTGCCTCAACAATGCTAAAATGGTGTTGTTGTAGCTTTGAAAATAAAGGAGTTACAGCAAATTTAAGGAATCGGTCCATTTAAAAAATTCAATTTTGAGTTACAGTGCAGTTATAGAAAGGGCTATAAAACAACGACTGACGGCATTGAATTCTACGTTAAAAAGTGCCTCAACAATGCTTAAATGATTTTGTTCTAGCTTCGAAAATAAAGGAGTTACAGCAAATTGAAGAAATCGGCCACTTTTCACTTTTTCTTTCTAGGGAAAAAACAAAAGATGGCAGCTTATTTCTGGCAACGGTAATGGAACAAGCATGAAAAAGGAGGCCACAAGTAACTAAGTCGTTTTCATTTATCTGCGCTAATAAGAAAGTTGCCCATTTAATCCCATCCAAATTGGACCGCACTGTACATGCTATTATTCACTTTGCCGAAAATGCCAAAACGTTTGGTGTTATTGATAGCGTAAGTTGTTTTCCATTTGAAAACTACCTTGGTATGTTGAAAAGAATGCTTCGAAAATCCAGTTTACCTTTGCAACAAATAACTAAGCGCTTACAAGAAACTGAAAATGCCCAGATGACATCTAGTATCAAACCTAATATGGGTGTAACAGGACCTATTAATAAAGATGTAGAAGACGAGATAAGAAACATGCGTCCTGGTATATTTTATAAGAGATTTATGTTCAGAGACAGTGTATTGTCAGATAAAGCAGGAAACAATTGCATTTTACTGAAAGATGGTAAAATTGTAAAATTTCGTTTAAACATCTCCTAATTGTGTTTAAGTTATTGAAAATGAATTAAATCTCCTAAAGTCATTCATAACATACCCAACAGATTCTGGATTATTACACATGTATGAAATCGAGCAAACTAACTTAAATAAATATGTAGTTTATTCTGTTGAAGATATTTCATGCAAAGGCATATTACTTCCTTATAATGACAGTTTTGTGTTTTCTCCGTTGCTGCATCTGTTATAATTAGGAAACATATTTAAACTGTAATCTTCTAAATGTACAAATGTAAATAAGTTTTTAATACAGTGCAAATGTGAACAATAAGGCAAATGTAAAAATCAAGTGTAAAGAATTAACTTTGAAGATATTAGCTGTTTTAAACTTCCCCAACTTAATTGTTTCTAAATCGTTTGAAATGTATGTACCTGTACCCTGTGCTTAATTAGCTCTAGAAAATGTTTTTAACTGTGATACATGATAATAAAGCAATGTATAATGCTTTAACATACCAAGTGCGTATTTCATAGTAAATATTTTCTTTGCAGGCAGTATCCTGTGGTTGGATTTCCAGAAGAAATCGATGAAGATGGAACCACTTCGATGGTTGTGATATCCAGCACATGGGTAATTCAAGAAGCCAATACTAAGTATTGTAATGTGACCATATTATACAAAAACTGATAAAGCAAAATTATGCCTAGCCAACTGCAGGACGTCCTTATCTAGAATCAGTTTAGAAAGTTGTGGACACTCGGTAACACAACAAAAATTGTCAGTTTTAACTTTTTTCACACTTTTCTTTTCACTACAACACACGCTTTCCTCATCAGTCAACATTTCTTTACAGTTTCCGCATTTACACCAAGTAATTTGTCCTGCTCTTGATGTGGCATTTACATATTCGTTAGAATCACTGTTGCCACTACTTACTTTCTCAAAATTCTCACGAGTAGTTTGTAACTAATAAGGTCTAATGAATAGGTACTGATTCACTTAGAAAAAAATAAAAAAAACTTGGGACTTCTTTCATTGTGTAGACTAGACTATAGGCTATCATATAAGTGCGATTCGATCCGTCTTCAACTGTTTGTCGGTAGAGTTATTTCCAAAACACCGACATGATGTATATTTGACGTTTCATAGCGCCCTTATTCGTGGTACTTAATCGAAACGGTTTGCATCGATGGATATCCCCATCGATTGGTTTCAATCTCGTATTGGTGTTGGAACCCCGAAAAAAGCCATCTTCCGGGTCAAAAAAGCGAAAAACCAAAACTAGTGCAAAATGGACCTCTATATTCAAACAAAAGAAGATCCCGAGATAAAATCCACACCGTTGGTATAGCTTTTTGCCACTACACACGTTCCAATTAAAAAATCTCAGAAATTCTAAAATCCTGGGTCTGGAACTGGAGGGGCGGGACCTTCTTTAACCCCTTCCGGAGCGCTTATTTACAGGTAATTAATCGCGATTCAGGTACCAATCGATGCGATGGGTAGTGCTACATCCATCACCCGCGTCAAACTTAAATGGGGAGAAACCCTGATTTTTAAGGGGGGATAATTTGGTCCGCCTCCCCCCTATCCGATGGATCTGATTTTAAAACGGGAATCGATGAGGCCCCGTTTACTGATGCTTATGGAATAATTAGTTTCTGTATATCATGTACGGTTTGCCCGACGCCAGCCGAAAAGTGACGAATGTACCCCGACTTCGTACGCCGCTGACGCGCTTCCTAATTGGGCGATTAACGTCTTTCTCAGGCAGAAATGTAGCTGGGACCTTTACCGTTACGGCAATGCTATAGCAATCCGCATGGGGGGAATATGCAACGGCAGGAAAGTTCTTGCAAGAAACCTCCGACTTCTGTATTATTTTACATTGGATTAAAGGGGGAAAATTCAGGGGGCCGCAGCCACGCGAAATCTTATTGCGGCGTCGAAAAGACCATTGTGAGTAGAGTAGGAAACAATTCTTTGCTTGCCGATATCTTCATCCGTATACACAGGATGTCTTGAAGTAGTTGCTAAATTCGAATAAAGCTGAATGCCACTGGTAAGCGTACGAGAAAGTTATTCGCTCGGTTTTAAAATATCCTGTTAGAAAGGGGCTTTCCGTATATACTCTGGAAGTGTCGTCTAATAAATAAAAAAGTTATTTAATTTTAAGACTGACCCCGCATTTTCTACTGTTTTAAATTGGGTTAAGCGGAAAGAATCAGGAGGGGGCAGCTAGACGAGATATAAGTACTGCAGTGAAAATTTGGAGGTCCGAACGAGGAGAAACTCGACCCGAGGCCAAGGTGGCCCGAAAGAGGGTAATGTTCAAGCCGGGGCCACCGAAGGTGGCCCGAACGACGTGAAAAGTTCAAGCCGAGGCTGCCGAAGGCGATAGCAGACGTCCACCCATAGCAGCGGTAGTTTTATATATTTACTGAATGAAAATTTACACTACTCACAAGCGTAGAAAAGTCTATTCGTTCGAGTTTAGCAGCTACGTTTAGAATGGGGTTTTACCTGTAACTTGCGTTATTAAAACAGAGGTTTACCACAATATGCCTGAAATGAGTTAAAGAGAAACACACACGACAAAATGTTACAAAACATAAGTGTCTCAAAACTACCCAACTGAGACAAAATACAATGCAACAGCATCATTAGCTCTCATACTGTTGCTCTATTCTCAAAAGTCATCGAGATACGAGCAGACCAAACACAAGCTACTCCATAACGTTCATTTTAGTATTTACAAACTATTCAATTTTGGGAAATTCTTCTCACTAAAACTAACACACTATAAGAAGTTCACCAAGGGCAAACAGAAATAAATTTCTAAGGCTTCTCGCTACTTTGACGTTTTATACTATTTAAAGTTTAGTAACAATACTATAAGTATTCCTCTTTTTACTCAATACTTTGTCATTATTTTCTGTTGATTATTACTGTCCAAACGAAATCATTACTATAAGAAAAGTCGTACAAGGAACTTAGTATAAGGGAAGCGGTAGAAGGTCTTCGAAGGCTTCTCGCTACTTTGACGATCTGTAGAATTTAAAGTTTGGAACAATATTATAACTATTCTTCTTTTTACTCAATACTTTATCCATTATTTTGTGTTGAGTATTACTGTCTAAACAAAATAATTACTATAAGAAAAGTTGTACAAGGAACTTAGTATAAGAGAGGTGGTAAAAGTTCATGTAAAGTAGCAGAAATGAACTACTATAAACTCTAGAAACAAATTAAATTCCAGTAAGTTTTCAATGCTGCAACACGATGTCTAGTTAAGCATCGATAAGAAAAAGCTTTTGCTATGTTTTCCGTTAAAGAGTAAAAAATGATGCATTAATATATTTCTACTAGTTTTCAAGTATTTTTAATTATTGTTGTAGTAGTTACATATATTGTAATAGCACTGTAGTAGTTGACGCTATGCTTCATGATATAGCAATGTTAAAATTAAATAATAAACTACAATTAACTACCTAGTGTTATTGTTTATTTTATTTTATGTCACTAATACGTGTACATAACATGGTGTCAGGTGTGACTACTTTAATTAATTATTAAAGTAAAAAATAAGTGCGGTGTATTTTATTAAGCGGTTGTTGAGGTTAGGTATCCTTGATTTTGCGCACGTATTGGTAGCGTCGGTATCGTTGGAACAATTTTTAAAGCTCCAGATGGAAAACATTAAGGCTATGAATCTTCAGTTATTGAATTTACAGTCTCAAGTAACACAATTGTTCAGCAACAATAACAGTTCAACGACTCAAGTTTCTACACCCACACAACAAAATATTTCGAATGTTCCATGGCCGAAGCCACTTCAGGTAGAAGGGGATTTATACGAAAATTCTCAGTTATTTAAAGGTAACTGGAAAACATATTAAAGCAACAGGTATGAATAAATGGCCTACAGAACGTGAAACACAGAAAGGAAACATACTACTTTCAATAATTGGTGACACTGCCAAGTTAAAATTTAATAATTTTGCTATCGCAAATATTGATACATACACTTGTAATGTACTTTTAAACACTATTGAAGAAAAACTTCGTACCAAACAGCATCCGTTATACGAACGATGTAGTGTTTCATCAAGACAAGAAATTACAAACTTCTTGTCTTGCCAATTTCTTGTTGCTCTATTTCTTGTCTTGAACCAAGACTCTTGTATTTTAAACTGTAAACGTAGTGCAGCAGTGATATGTGATTCTTACAGTAATGTTAGATAGCGAATCTAGATATAAAAAATGTATTTTAATTTTAAGCAACGACCGTAAATGATTTATTTTTTCAGTAATAGAAAATTTCCTCCTCTTTCAATAACCAGTCAGACAATCTTACCCGAAGATGTTTAAACCATAGCTGAACAATGTCCTTCCATAAAAATAAATTCTGTGTTATAAGAAGCTTTTAGAAATCTACAGCCATTAACGTTTGTAGTTGAGTTGCACTTAACTCAATAATAGATTAACCTAGAGATTATAATTTTAGACAAATTAAATTTCTAGGAAGGACGAAGTAAAGCAAAATCTTGAATAGTTCGGGTTTTTAAATAAAGCAACATTTTGCTTAATAAGCAAATACGCTTATAAAAGAAAAAAGAAAATAAAGAACGAGAACCTTTTCAATTGTCATTTAGGAATAGACAATAAATCTATTTGTATTATAGGATTAGCTTGAGTCTATTTTTTAAACGTTTCAGCACTGACGGATTTCGGTTATTTAAATTTTAGCGTTTTACAAAATAATTATGTGCGTAATTAGAAAAATACTTGAAACGAACAAAGAAAAATGTAGGTAGATGTTTAAATGCACCATCCTTTGTTAGAAAATTATGAATAAACTGACTCTCACTGTCTCATTTATGAATTAGTAACTGTTCTTTCTACCTGCTTATTATTAATACCCTTAAAAACGGATAATTCCTTAACAAAGGCTTAAACTTTTCGTTTTATGTGAATAATGGCAAATAAATTCTTTATCTCTAGTTATTCACCAAGAGGATTTACAGTTTCTTAATTTTGCTGGTTTTGAAAAATTCTAGTTGGGTTTTTACTAATGCTAGGGAGGTTCATACTATTGATGTAACGAATGTCATTTTTTGAACATTCGCGAATGCGGATGCGAATGCGAATATTCAGTTTTTTTTTTAAATTTGGCGCCAATTGTCTATGGCTTGGCGGCAGTCTCGTTCGCGCGAGGTGCGTTCAGTTTGTATCTTGTTCCGAGAATTGCCGAGTTGATCCGAACTCATCCGACCGAAGTGTCACCCCGCTCGCCACGGTCTGTTCGTAAACAAAAACAAGTGAATTTTGAGGTTAGAGTGTGATTAGTGA
>VTPC01083881.1:0-10547 GCA_011009095.1 Ignelater luminosus | reverse complement strand
AATATAAAATTACAGTAATTACATTTTCTTGTGGCAGTTATCGAAATAGTCTTTAGGGTGTAGCCCAAAGTTGCATTTCTTGCATCTAAGATTGACTTTCTTTTTACAAAGGAAGCTTCTGGTTTGTTTGTCCTGGTACACTATTAGATGATCGAGTCTGTCGTATCGCGAATTTTCTTGTAAATTTGCTGCATATCTAGATGGTCCTCTATAGTAGTGCGCTTATACGTTTCTAGAAATTCAATAGCAATTGATCTTCGAAATGCTAGTTGACAAGTTTTCCCCCTTTGTAGCAATGCAGTTGCCATGCAATGGCTTATTAGGGGAAAGCACCACTTTTTTCCATGAAAGGGTACCCTGTCTTGTTCTATATTTTGATCACTGTGGTCTACACCACCCATGTTTTTATTGTATGATTCTATCAAACGGGATTGCTCTTCATAAACGTGTTTTTTTTTGTTTGCGAGTATCTTTTCACATTGTAAGTCGGAAATACAGAAAGAGCATTTGAGGCTAATGTGGTAACGTTGTTGTCATTCCACTTGCAAATTATGATCTCCTTGTCGGCTAATACGTAGTCGAGGAATCCTCTTGATTGTTTTTTGATTTGCTCTGAATCAAGGAGAGAACATTTTGGGATGCGATTTTCACGAACCGTGCCTGTAGCTTTGACATTTCGCGACGTTAGCTCCTTGAGAAACGATGGGAAAGTAAAAAAATTGTCAAAATATATATGGAAGGGTTCGAAACCTGTAGATTCTAATACATCTGCATACTGCAACACAACGGATTCTCAAATCTTTATATAAATTTGGGAGCTGTGTTGATAAACCTTGGTACGGTTCGAAATGAACAATATATCCAAACGATGTAGCTCCGATCCAGAATTTATATTCTCATGGGCTTCCCCCTAATCAACTGTTTACAGCCAATGCTTCCGTAATATGGCACCATGGCTTCATCGACACAGTGATTATCTGTCATGGGTGCGAACTGAACCAATTTCTTATTTAGTAAGTCAAACAAAGGTCTAACCTTTGAAAATCTATCGTCTTTGTCCAGATGATCATTATCATTGCAGTGCAGATTATTCAAGATATGCTGAAAACGATCCCGGGATATTGCGTTGCTAACCTGAGAATTGTGGGTATCGTCCGAATTTTCCCAATACAAGCGTTTCCGTACAACTGAACAGTAACCACTTAGAAGTAAAACTCCTATAAAGCAATAGAATTCATTCACCGTAACATCAACGGGGCCATTCCTTTGCTGGGCGTAGACGTTGGTAAAATTTAAAATTGCATTTACAACTTTAGCATCTAAAAACAATCTAAATGTTTCTGTTGAAGTCCGATTACTTTTTATGTAGAACACAGGATGCCATTCTTGAAGCTTTTGGTCGTTATCTTCTTTGGTGAAGTTGAAATTCTTTATTTTTTGGTTTCCGTTGCAAAAATGTCTATAAGAGTTGGTCATCATTACAGTCCCAGTCTGACTGGACTTAACTTTTGCTTCCGCTTTAGCTCATAGCTGTGCCCCTGGTAAATTATATCCACGGTATCCTCTTCTCCAGAGTCTTCGTCAGTGTTTGTATCGTTGGCATTGTCAGGTGGGAAAATTAGAATATTAATTGCGGACAATCAGGATTCTCCAACTTTTCCAGTAACTCATTCAGGGTTAGCGGACGTTTCCAGTAACTAAAAATAAAATATAGGAAATTGGTAACAGATGGTCCTGCCGTCCTTTTAAAAGGTCGCAGTCTTTTTTTTATTGTAATTCTTTAAGAACCGGGCTGTTTTCTTTGCTTATAAACGAACAAAACATACATTTAGCTGAATGTACTTGTCAATATTTGGTACAAAACAATGCATAATTTTATAAAACTCACCTGCGAAGCTTATAGTCAGTCATTTTTCGACACAAAAAAAATAGTTTTAAAAATTCGGTTACAGATTTGTAAACAAGCACACAGAAATTTGGTTATGTTATGTGCTACCACTAAACGTAGGTATTACAGAAAATATATCGATGATCTAGTGCACAAATGTGATAAGTGACAATTATGTCAATTTGCAGGAGAGCAAATTAAAAGTCTGTTCCAGCTCATTAATTCAGTTTGAGGAACCACAGATATTCATTTTTTACATTAGAAATCTATTATCTTTCGGAAGTTGATGCACAATCTACCAAATTACTTTTGAATAAAGAAAAAAGGCTGATTTTCCCGCACTGTTATTGCACTTACCACATTTGTGTTTCAATTTTTGGATATAGTTATTACGAATCAGTAACAAAAAAGAAATTTCAAAATACTGATATTGATTTTAATTATAATACAAACATTAAAACAAACAGGTATTCAGATTGGAAAAAAGATGCAACAAAAATATACAGATAATTATCAATAATGCAAACCAATCATCTGATTATTCCCTATCAAGTTGTGCAGCACCTTTTACCACAGACATGCTTTGGATGAAATTATAGTACTCCACGGGATCATTTTCTTTTCTAGTAAATAAACAAGATCCTGCTTCTTTTTTTTGAGATACCGGTAAACGCGCATCGTACTTGTGTTTCAGGTTGACAGATTTCCAATTTCTTTGCTTTCCAGGTTTTCTTTTACATATGTGTTACGTCAATTTCCAAAAAAGCATCATCTGAGAGGTTGTATTTATACTGAATACTATAAGGCCTTTCTTCTTGAAATCGCAGCCACTTAATGTTGCGCTAGTTAACTTTTTCTTGATTTATATTTTGCGTGGTATTGTAAACAATCTCGTCTACTAATCCTTGTAAATCAAAAATGTCGTCATATCTCAGATTAGTAACAATATGCGGTCGTGGTCTTAATCTTGCCATTGAAATCCAAGATACCATTCACGGGTAGAGTAAATTTTTTGTGTCGCCTTGCCATTTCAATTGTGGCGTGCATCAAATCAGCCTTCAGATAAGAGTGCCCAGATTCCATGTATTTTAAATCAATTGTTTGGAGATGATCACTCTCATTAACAACAAATAATATAGCTGCAGCGATAAATTTATTGCGATTCTGTCCACTGCATGTATCCGTAAAGGAGGCTACGTGGCTTACAGTATCCGGAAGGCTTAAAAGATATTTTATCAAGCAGGTCCCAATTTCTGAACTACCCTTGTTACCGTTAGTCTCGTCCCACACAAAGCAATGACCGTCTAAATTAGAAACGCCATATAAAGTAAAATTAGAAACGTTGAGTTTGTGTTTATAATATATCTGACTATCACCTGCATGTGGAACTGAGAGTATTGCTAGCAGGTCGAAAGAAATAGATCTGAAGGTTTTACCTGCTTCTGCTGCTGATTTTTTTATCTTCTTCTTTTATTGGCAAATCTTCTTTCTCCTATTGTTTATGTTTGTCATGTTCTTCTTGCAGTGCAGTTTTATCCATAGCATTATTGTAGGCATTGCATTAAAAGCACTGGTCTTTCTTAGGTATGTAAAACTCTAGTCGGGATTCATAACCATGGAAAGTTCTTTCGTAAACAAATTTAGACACTGGTTCAACGCTTTTTTCGCGGCAAAATTCATTTTTGTACATTCTGTACATTATTGAAAGGTTTAGTTCTGGAGAAAGATATTTCTTTATTGAATCACGCCTACAATAATCCGATTCCATTGTAGAAGAGGAATCAGTATGTTCTCTACCAAGAAGCTGTGCTTGAAGAGGAGTAGCATTAGCAGGTATGATATCTTTCCTTTTGTCATACCCTGTGTATAGCCCAGTGCTGCTGCTATTTTGCACGCATGTTTCTATCACTCTGTGGGAAGTGGCAAAGGTCGCACAAAAAACTTTAAACAAACCCTCTGTTTGATACCACTCAAGTCTTTTAATAAGTATAGTCTCGACGTTTTTCTGTTCTTTGTTTTTGGACTGTTTCTTTTTCTAGCAACAGGAGCAGTCTTCAAATTGGAGGCTAAATACATTTTTTGCCAAACGTAGTCCGCCAAATCGTGATATTCTTTACACAGGATGCGTCTTTGTTCATTCTCGATTTTCACACCACATTTGAATCGACAGGCATAGTTAATTTCTTTGCGTTTTTTTTATCAAGAACTTCTATTCCATTGCAGTTTATATACCTTTTGCCACTCAGTCTCAGCTTATTGTTTATTGTTCTTTTCCATAGCTCTTTCTTTGGCTTCCTGTTTGTTTTACTACCAATTTTTTGATCTAATGAATTCACTTCAACAACAGATTTAGTAGTTTTAAATTGTTTACGACTTGGTGAACTATCACTATCTGTATCATCTTTTCGGAGGGCTCATACGAACTTGAAAAATCTCCAAAAGGTTGATTCGGTGCTTCGTCTTCATGTGCATACGCTTCTTCATTATAACGTGAAGAACCTGCAGTGTTTAGGTCTTTATGAAGTAATACTTGATTCGCTGAAGACTGACCTGGAAATGAAAAGAAAGTTTAATCAGGTTTTTAAACTATATGAGATATACCTACCTGAATTGGATTTACTAGCAGGTGAAAAAGTGTCTAGTTATCCATGCGTTGGGAATTTTGTACTATTTGTGCAATTAGTCACAGGCGAAATAATATGTTGCGATATTATATTTATCTTTGGCTTACATTCTTGATTGTGATCTAAAAGAGTATAAGCAATTTCTTACTTTTCAACAGTTCATGTAAAAAAGGTGTTTGATCTAACAATCAAGAAAATCAATTTTTCATACTTTTAAAAAGTTTAATTGCCTTAAATTACATGTAGTCTATATTAGTAGACTTACCTCTCGTAGGTATATCTTGAAGAGCTAAAGCCACAATCCTTTTACTTTTTAAAGACATTTAGATCACACAAATCAAAACGCACAAGTAATAACACTCATAACACAACGTTAACAGTAAACCTAACCTCAAATACCATAACAATATTTAAGGCTAAAGAAGCATAAATGTGGTTAGTGCTCACTTACAACATGGCGCGTTTTAAAACATCACAGTACAAATGTGTGTATTCTGTCCTAAACGTAAGCTTTAATATGCTAATATTACTGCAAAGGGACAATCAGATAGTGCAGTTGTCGCACCTTTTCGGTTCCTCTAACAAGTCAACTGACAGTAAGTTGACGGTTATCTGACTACTAAAGAACATAAGAAAGTTTAGTTACGGTTTCATACCAACTAAAACGTTACTACATAGTTACCTGACCCAAACATTCCTTAAAAATAGTTAAAGAAAAGTAATAGAACGATATGAATGTAAAATAATAGTTAACAAATAGTAACATTGCTGTAAAAAGTAGTCAACTTTTGCTGTCTGGGGTAGTGCTTATCTCTTGGTGGTTACCGCCGTGTTTATTGAACTTCAAAATTAGAAGTTGCTTTATACAGAACCGTTGTGTAAAATGGTCAGACTGACTCCCTACCTAATATATTTTTGAGTCCTGTAGATGATTCATCTAGAAATTTTGACAGGGCGTCAGTCGTGATTGTCAAATATGTTCACATCTTGTCTACAATGTGGGCTGCATTAATCCAGGATTCATCTAAATACTATAGTTTTCTAGGACTTTTACTAAAAATGTCTTTTCTACAAAACGATTTCATTTCTTTACTTTAAAACACTATTATGTATAATATTTTCTTAAACCTGCTTATAACAAAAAACATTAAGATAAACTCACAGTAAAAAAATGTTTGCTACAGAACCAAAAACTGGTTTCTTTTAATAATTATTCAGTGATAGGTTGTTGCACTTTGTCAAGCCTAAGGAAGCTTAAAAGAATGGAAAATTAGCTATTTTTAACTACTATCTTCTGTTATTTTGTCCAAACCCGCTTGAGCTTAGAAACCTCAAACATATTGGGATATATTTAATTTTTAAGAAGCATTTTCACTGTGCAGTAGCCTCGTGGTAAATGAATAATTATCATTTTTTTTTATATTTTTAAGATATCACGCTTGCACAGTCTTGAAAGCATTAGTACCTTAGTATCTTCTCATTTGTGGTCCTGCCCGTTCATGATATTTTGAGTATCCTCCTATATGTTCACATATTGAGCGCTTCTATGCGGTTCATGGTTTGCGTCATGAGGGTCGGCGTTTCGCAGCCATAAAGCAACACTGACCAGGAGTAACATTTTGAAAATCGTTTATCGAATGCTGAGAGCAAGTTGAGGGTTGCTCAGCATCGCTTTAAATTTCAGAAAAGCTAATCTTGCCTTCGAGATATTTTAAACGTTCTACTCTTTATAATTGAGTTTTGGATTGTCAGTCTCATTGGCCCTACTTTAATCTTGTTCACTACCATCATTTTGATTTTTTGCTCATCAGTATTAAGGCCCCAACGTAGGTTTTTAGTATGTATTCGATTTATTTTTTAAAGTTCTTCAATCGTTTCTGCCATGATTGTTGTGTCGTGTTGTTTAAGTTCCGACCTTCAATTCCTACTCCTTCATAACTGTTGAGGGCTGTCTTTCAATATATTTTCGGTGTAAATATTAAAAAGTGTTGGTAAGAGTACACACCCCTGTCTTACACCTCTTTTGATATAGATCTCATCAGTTTTCTCTCCTTGCATTGAAATACATACTTATTGTTCCCAGTACAGGTTTGTTAGCAGCTTCAGATTCCTATCGTCTGCATTCACCCATCTTAGAACCTCTATCATTTTCATGTGTTAGACTCGGTCAAAGGCCTTTTCATTATCATTAAGGCAGATATATATTGGCCTTTTTACCTCCCAGAATTTCTGAAAAAAGTTCTGGATGCAGAAAAAGGCTTTTCTTGTGCCCACTCCAATGCTGAATCTGAATTGAGCTGTACTCATTATTTCTTCACATTTTTCATGAATTCTTTTCAGTAGATTCTTAGTAGTGTTTTGAGACTGTGGTTTATGAAACCAATAAAACTGAACTCATTACAAAATGTAGGGATTCGTTTTTTTGGAATTGGTATATAAATTTGAATTTTAGCCAGTCCTTGGAGATGTTATCTCTGCTATAAATATGTTTAAAATTGGAGTTAGGACTTTAATGTCTTCTTCATTAAGCAACTTGAGATATTCTGCTGGGATTCTATCAGGCCCGTTTGCTTTTCCCGCTTTAGCTTGTTGGATAGCGTACTCAACTTCAGAGACCATTATGGGTAGCTCAGCTTCAATTATTGTTTGTGTTTGTGGTTGTGCCCCGTCATCATGAAATAAGTGCGTAATATATCTCAACCATTCCTTCTTAAGATCTTCCCTTCCATAAATTGATTTGCTAGTTTCATCCTTTAGATAGTAAATGCTCTCTTGGTTTTTTTCTCGCTTTCTGTCTAATTTTTTTTGTGCGTATGAAACTCGTCATGCTTTTTTTGTACGTCTTCCATCTCTTTGCACCTTTCTTGCATCCATTTTTTTTGGCTTGGTTAATGCTGTTCTTTATAAGTTTATTTATTATTTCTATATTTTACTTTATTTTTATTTTTCAGATCTTTGCGTACATTCATTACATCAGTTATTTCATCCGTCGTCCATTCTTGTTTCTTAGCGGATGTTTGAAAGAGCTCACTTTTTCCAGTTACTGTCATTAAGATTTTCATTGTTTGCCACTGTTCTTCTGCTAGAGGAGATTCTATCTTACTTAGTTCGTGTTTTATTTTTGTATTCATTGAGTTTTTAAAACTTTTACGTATATTTCCAACTCTGAGTAAGTCTATATTAAGCTGGGGTACGTACTAACAAATTTAATTGCATTTCTAAATCTGTGATTAATCAATATAATAATCGATTTGATTTCATTCTCTTTATCTGCTGATGCCTTCATGTATGTCTTTTTGGTAATGTATACTATAATTATGTTGATTATTACTTATTACTAATTCCCCTTCTTGGCAAAACATGATAAGACGTTCTCCTCTTTCTTTTCTATTTTCAAGTCTGTGTCCAGCAGTGATTCTTGGTGTTATTTCTCGTCCTACTTTGGCGTTAAAGTCTCTCATCGGTATGTTAACTTCGTGTTTTTTAGTATGATTCAGTGATTCCTTAATATGTTTACAGAATTGTTCAATTTTGCTGTCCGGTTTATCTGTTGTTGGTGCATAAGCTTCTATGATATTAATTGTTTTTGGGAAGCTTTGAAGTTTTAGAAGTGTTACACGGTCTGAGATTGGAATAAATGCCTGCTCTAGACTGCTCATTTCAGTTTTTATAATAATTGCTACTTCGTTTTTGTGAGAGTTATCGGTTATCAGTTAGCTCCCATTTCTGTTTATCGCAGACTCATGCCATCGGGCCTTACTGACTTCAACTTGGTCTATTTTTAGTCGGGCCATCTCCAGTTCGATGTTCTTTAATTTACCTGCTTCGGTCATAGTGTTAACGTTCCATTTCTTGTATTTACAATCGGGGATTCTTCGCACTCCTGTCCTATTAAAGGGACGTCGGGAACTCGGGGCCGTTAGTTCATTATCGTCGTTCATCATAATATTATACTTCAAATATCCTCGAGATCTTTAATGTAGTAGTTTCTCCATGTTTTCTACATTCTTATGCTGTTGACTATTAATAGTTCATCCGCCTTTAGGGTCAGTTTTTTTGACCCTAGAACAAAAGAGTGCCCTTACTCTTACCAGCGCGTCCACCTAAAGCTTTTGATCGATAAGAGGAGATCATTTATTTCGATGATCTTTCGGTCCCTACCGGTGTTGGCCATCTTGCAGGATGTTTCCCGTCTTCCACAACGCGGAGGTACAGGTTCGAAATTTTTCCTCATCGAGATTAGGAGCTTGCGGCATTTCCTAACCCCTCAGGAGCTTTTTGGGTTGGGAGAGTTTTTATAAATATTATTATTTATCGTAGAAGTATTTCCACACTAACTCTTTTATTACACATGAATTTGATAAATTTGTCGCTAAACAAGAATATCATTAACCCTTAATTAGGCGTATTGACAGAATCACATAACTAGTCGCATGGGGTCGCTGACGACACCAAAAACTTCTCTTAAATTACAAAATTTTTGAATAGTACAATCAAAAATTAAATAAAAATTAATTAGAAAGATCAGATAACTCATCTTTTCCGCATTGAATGCAAAAAGTACTAAAGTGTTGAGCGCAAACAAATTTACATTTGTTGCATTTAGTTGCCATTTTTTTATTGTTCTTTCTAGGACAAGCTGAGCAGCATCCGCGTTTGGCGTTCGATTGATATACAGCTTCCTGCTTATCATGTATCTCACGGAGACAGTTTTTCGTCGTGGTAGGGAAATGCGACGGTTTTGGTGATCTTCAACAAGTTCCGTTGCCAATTTCTTCAAAACAACACGCCCTACGTGGGTACTAGTCTTATCAGTGTTTGATTTGTGAACAATCCATGCATTTATTCCAGATACATTTAGAAGATAGAAAAATATAGCCAAAGGCCATCTTTTGGTTCTTCTTCCGACGTTATAAATAGCGCATAGTTGATCATTGCAATCTATACTTCCTTTGGTGTCATTATAGTGTGTAAGAATTTCAAGCTTTTGTGTTTCGTTTGTAGACGTATCAATGGTCATGTCATTATGCATGGTGGAAAATAGAACAATAGCTTTCTTTGGTTTAGGGACATAAGATACTAATGTAATTTGATCATGAAAGCCAAAAAGTGAACTAATAAGTTGTGGTCTGTTTTGATTTGGCAAGAACTCTAATGGGATATCAGGCTTTCTTTTATTCAGTGTACCAACAATGGTCAATTTGTATTCAGGTGTCAGTAATTCCGTGGCAAACTTTGTACTCGTATACCACTTATTGGTTGTAATGTTATGACCACTGCGTTTCACTGGCTCAACTAGACGTTTTACTATATCGTCTGGAGAATTAGATACCTGATATTCTCCACCTGGTTGCTTACCATAGTAAACCTTAAACTTGCATAGATAATGTGTTTTTGCGTCCACCATAGCCTGCACTTTTATGCCATGTTGTTTTGGTTTATTAGGCATAAAAACTTTCCCCCTAAACCGATCCCGAAATCCAATAAGCTGCTCATCAACAGTTAGGTTTTCACTAGGACAATATACTGATAAAAACTTTTCATTTAGTAATTCGCAAAGTCTCCTTATAGCAGCTGAATTATCAGTTTTCTGTCTTTCTGGTCGGTTTAAAACATTATGAAACCGCAAGCATCGTAACAAGAAAAGAAAACGTTTGTAAGACATTGTCAGGCAAAACATTTTTACACCCGATCCATCATGAGCACATAGATCAAGAAAATTCAAGTGAGATGCTTTTAGAACTCTAGCCATCATCAGTAAACCTAAAAACGCTTTTACTTCTACAACATCAGTAGGATTTGCATCTTGTTCTCTTTGGAATTTCTCTTTTACGTTCTCACTGTACAAGTTGTTACACGTTACAAGCAACTCAATAACATCTGTATGAAAAAATAGAAAAAAACATTCTTTTGGGGATTTAGTATGTTTTGCACACCGTTTGATCCCGGGCAGGTGAATAATTATATTTTGTGCTCGGGTCCTTACTGTATTTGATGGTGGCGTTTTTGACCATTTTACTTTAGGGCCAGTTTTT
>VTPC01083877.1:0-21380 GCA_011009095.1 Ignelater luminosus | reverse complement strand
TATATAGACCTCTTCATAACAAAGCATACTACCACGATCAATATAAACGATGTAAAAGTGAAACGAGGTGCCAACTACGGTGCGAATAATTATATAGTCAAAGAAGAATGCAGACTACCATACATAAATAAAAACTAGAGCGAACAAACACACATACAACCTCACTTAAATAAAGAACCACATACCAGTATCCATCTGTTGCAGCAAAAGAGCATTCGATATCTATACAAAAAAATGTTTAGAGAGAGAACTAGGTAAAATAAACCAAACAGATGACATAGAAAATGAACATAAAGAAATCATAAAAGCATTACATCAAGCAACTTCGGAAGCTCCCCAAATAAAAACCAAAATAAAAAAAGTCTATGGATAAATGAGGAAATTGAAGACTTTAGCCAGAAAATGCAACAAGCAAACATGAATTGGCTGTCACAAAAGACGCAAGAAGTTCACCAAGAATACAAAGCCCTAAGAAAAGAATTAATAAAAACAAAATCGATTAGAAAAAAACATGCCATGGAAAAAATGTATGGAAATAGGAAGCTATTTGGGAGGTACACAATCATGGAATGTGTGGAAACACCTTAAGTTAATGAACATCGAACGGAAAGAGGCAAACAGCTGCAATGTGATAAGAATAGAAGAGTAGACAGAACACTATAAATCCCTATTAGTAGAGAATAGACAAGAATATAAAAAAATTAAAATCAAAATTGAGAACAACAATTAAGATGAGATAAATATAACATCAGATAATATCAAGCATGCACTTAAAGAAATAAAAAACGAATGATCCCCAGGCCCGAGGTGAGTAATGGCAGAACTTTTAAAACAAACAGGAGAAAGTATAATAAAGCATTTAACACATTTAATAAACCTCTGCTTTCAATAAAATAAAATACCAAAACAGTGGAAATATTATATATTACATCATTATATAAGAAGGGGAAAGGAAACGATCTGCAAAACTACAGAGGCCTTAGTATTAACTGCACTATGAGCAGAATATTTGGAAATATATTAAAAACAGAAGAATTTAGATAGAAACAGTACCAAACTAGCGAGGAAAAAAATGGATTCATACGGGACAGTTCAAGTACAAACCTTTTTACACTACAACAACAAATTTAGAAAAGAATGTCGAGAAACCTAGAAACGCATTTGGCATTCATAGGCCTACAGAAAGTCTACGATAGTATCCCTCGAGACAAGTTACTACCCGAATATAATATTACTCCATCTGTAATAAATATGATTAAGGAAATATACAATGAGAAGAAAGCATTCGTAAAAATAGAAACAACACTATCTACACCGATACATACATTGAAAGGTCTAAGGCAAGAATGCAGTTTATCACCGATACTTTTCAATCCATACCTGGATTCCGTTTTGAGGGAACGGAAAAGGAGCAGTAGGAGGTATGGGTAAACCAATAAGGAACTACCATTTATATACAATGAACTTTGGCGACGATTAAGTGATCATAGCTCAAGCTGCGTATGATCAAGAGTTTATGGTATGCAGACTAGATCGACAATACCAAAAATGGGGAATGAAAATAAATATTCGAAAAACTGAATATTTGGCAATTAACAGCGTCGCACAATTCCAAATTTTAATGGATGACAATAGAGATATCCAACAAGTAGACCGCTCCAAATACTTGGAAACAATTAGTAAAAAGGAAAAAGCTTTCGCAGAGGAGGTCAAACAAATGGTGGAAAGTAGTAGAAAAGTTATAGTGAGACTCATGAGTGTGGTGGAATAAGCATATTTCAGAAGAAACAAAAAAACGAATAGGCAAAACTTATGTGGAATCAGTATTGTTGTACGAAGTATGGACAGTCAACGAAGCAATTAAGCGGAAGACAGAAAAAATAGAGATGGACTGTCTGAGACGCAGCGCCAGGGTATACAGATTAGAGAGAAAAAACCAAACGAATACATTAGAAATAAAATTAAAGCAAGAGAGAGTGTAATACACAGAATCACAAATCAAAGCTTAAAATTGTTCGGACATGTACTACGAATGGAGGAATGTATTTTACCAAAAGAAATGTTTCAGTGGATCTCACCAGGCCGAAAAGGAAGAGGATGACCCAGAAGGTCGTGGAATGAGGGTATGAGAGAAAAAAATGAGAGAACGGCGTCTAGAAGAACAAGGTGCTACCGATCGGGAAAGATGAAGTTTAGGCATAGGAACGTCTTTATTGAAAGACCTAAGCAAAATTTGTTTCCGGCATCAGGTTTTGCTTGCTCCAGAACCAAAAATGATCTAATCAAAAGTAATTTTGTGGCCTCCATTACCTGTCAAATTTGATATTTTTAGGAAAATGTCCGAAAAATGAACTTATTTGATAGTCATGAGAAAAAATGCTCTTTTGCGATTTTTTACCCGTATGCAAATTTTCAATAGTCTACCACCATTTTCATATTTTGCCCTTTGTTTCGTTTTCCTTATTTGTTAATCAATAAAAGTTGATCTAATCTAATTCAAAAGACTTATTGATTAGATACATATTGCACAATACTTAGTTTACGGTCTAAATAATTTTCCTTTCTTGATTTTCATGTAAAAACACATAAAACCGATTTGTAATCACGGCGTGCATTGTATGCATATGTACATATCTTATCGCATCTTTCAAATAAACCTTAACAAGAACTTTTGTTAACAATATCTGAGATAAACAAATATTTTGTTTGTAAAAATTGAATTAATTTTTGAGACTCCATAATTCTGTATTACAGTTTTAAAATGCATTCTTCATTTGACACTCATTGTAGAGAAACAAACATATAAATATGTTAGTTCTACGTAAATAAAAATTTGAAACTGTAATAATTACTATTCTAATTTGGACCATTAAATTGGCAGTAGGTGAAATTTCATTAAGAATCAATACCGACTGCGGATCAAAAAAACCATACCTCGCTTATGCATTTTAGATCATCAATCAGTTATCAATTCCTTGATGCAGTCGACCTTTATACTTTCAATAATTATTTTAAAGTAATAAACTAATATAATTTAGTTCTATACAGCATTTTAATTGTAATCATTCTCTGATAAACAGTAAACATGTAACAGTTTCTTTAATAGTAAATACAGATTTCTTTAATAAATTCTATCTCTGTTACTAAAAAAGGCAGAATATAAAACAAAATCAGTTTTGTCCAAATTTAGCAAACTCATTCGAAACTGCACTTGACTGAAATATTTATGACTTTTTTTAGCTGGACTTTCCCATTAACAATCTCAATAAAATTGCATTCATAGGCAAAGTTTTCGACTGGATGTTCTTTACCTAAAAACTTTAAATTGTTAATAACATACAAATTATAAAGAAATATCACACTGATTTACCAATATAAGGACTCTGTATTTCTAGTAATTTTATAGGGACATTATTACTAAATAATTACTATCCCATCAGGCGAATATCCCAGCCAAGGGAATTTTTTGGAAAAGAACCATGCCAACTTCGACTACTTGACAATTGCTTGCCGCACTGTAACCTTGTTTTGCTTCTAGTTCAAACCGCTTTCCATGATCTGTAAATTTGTTTTTTGAACCTTTTGGCCAAAAGTATGTCTTGAAAAATTGATCCCAATTATTTCTTCTCGTGCCATATGTATGCAGAGCATGACAACAAGAACCTACAAAAATATGGGATAATTGAAACTTGTTTAAACAACGTTTGCTTCAATAGCCAGTTTTTAGTCATTCTAGTCATAACACAATATAACAGATTCTATACCCTATTTGTTCAGTTTGCAAGCACAGCGGATTAGCGGAGTTTAACAACTGTCCTTGCTATTCTAACGTTTTTAAATAAATACGGTGTTGAACGTACAGTATCGAGTTCTGTACATTTGCTGTAATTGTTTAATACATGTGACTGGAAAGAAAACCCCAAGAAGTAGTTGGAATTTTAATACATTTGGGGATGGTTTGTAACGGGCAGATGCTCAAAAGTATGCACAAGTCCCGTCCAGACCAATGGTAGATGTTAAATCCCGTAGCTCCTGCCGCAGATGGGGTGGATTCTCAAATGAACTTACCTAGCCGCACAAAGAGAAGCTCCCCGATTTCCAAAACTCTTATTAAACTAATAGATGTTCGTAGATCGAAGGGTTCTGATGGTCGGTAACGCGACTACTCGTGAATCCGACACCCTGTATATAGGCTTTTTGCGAGACCTCACCCTGTGTGTAACTTACCTCGTGGAAGCTTTATTAAAACTCGCTTCAACGTTTCACAATTGAGACTCAACACGAAATAAAAAAAACTGTATAAACACTTGATTTGTCTTAATTAATTTTGACAAGGAAGTCCTCTGAAGACTTCCTTCTTTTTCAAAAATAAGGATCCAAGAAAGAAATACCAGTTTAATATTTACTCCTCTCTTGAACAAAGGTATCTGACCTTTAATTGAAATTTAGACTAAGCACCACCGTGCTTTTTAATAGCCAAACGAACAAAGTAACGAAATTAACAAAGAAAACAAAATATAAATAATCGACCTTTCTTACATTTATTAAAACAATAATTTAAATAAAAATGAGTTAAACGCACTTAAACAAGAATATAAAAGAACAAAATAACGCTACGAAAGAATATCAATAAAAGGTATGAATTAATTTCTTCACTGGAGAACAAAGTTGATAAAAAAATTAATGAGAAAATAACAATAAAAACCAGTTAGAACAAGATAAACTTGACAATGAATTTTTAAATAGCAACAAATACACTTTATATCTAATAACAAAAAAAAACAGTAGTCAAAAGTTATTATGTTGCAATAATTTAACAAACACCAGCTAAAATTACCTGGCAACGTCCCTGTTACAAGTTAGTTAAAAATATTACTCGTAAATATTATAATTCAATGAGAAAATACGAAACTAATCTTGCCTAAGCAAGGTTTTCGTATGGAATATTTCACAAATTCCACGTTCTCCTAGTCTTTTATCAAATGAAACAATCATTAAAACTCAAATAACAAAACAAAACAGGTCTTTCTTACTATAACGGCAATCTTTCTTCCAGGTGATACGTGCAGGTCTCTGATTCCCAACGACAGCAGCTCATTCACGTTTGCCTGGTCCCACCAATGTTCAAGGGAACTTAGGTTTCAAAGAACAATCACTGTTGTTAACAATAACCAAAAAGCACAAGAACAAAATCCAAGTGTTTATACACCAGCTTTATAAACTAAAATCACTTTGAATCTCAAACGCTCTTTAAGTTTACTTAGTCCATTCGGATCACGGAGCTTCCAAAATGTAATACACACACACAGTTCAAGTCTTTACGAGGCGGGCAGTTTCTGTTCTCGGCAGACCCTTTAACGTTGCACCAACGGGACCAAAATTATTGCGTTTCTACCCTCTACAATTTTTTATTTCCTGGAAAATACCAGCGTAACTGTAATTAAAGCGACAACACTTACCACAATAACAAAGCTTCCAAAGCACCGCTTTTCGGTAAACAAACCGGCTTTTCTCCGTGAATAACACGACAAAGACCCGATGAAATAAGATTTCTCGGGTGCGCTCTCTCTTTTACTATGAGAATCGCTTCAATTAAATTCGGTTTGTAACCACTTCAGATTTGTAGGGGGTAACGCCGAAACTGACCCGTACGTTGGTTCGAGTCCGCAGCTATCAACGTAATGCCTATCCTCTCTGCGTCTCCTGTTACGCAATGTGTACTTACTAGAGTGGGGTTGGAAAGTCAGATACACGACCTAACAGGTTAAATTGCAGAAAGTCTTATGGGACAATGGAAAATTTACCAGCTTAAACCTGACTCCATCGGGACTGTGTGACTCCAATATTTGGGACTAAGGTTTCAGGAATTTTATATTGGAAAATAGCAAAAGGCACGTCTACCGGAGCCCAGAAGTCGAGCCACAAAGTTATCAATTCTTTAGAATAACATTGTAACAAACATACGTTTATAGAATGAAATAATTTAAATATTACGCGTCAGGAAAACAAATACCTGAACGAAATTGAAAGACAGGGGCGGATTTAGTGGGAATTTTAAAATAACATTACAGGTTCTGGGTAAATTACCCCACATTCAAATAAAAAAATAAATAAATCAGACGTGTTAATGTATGTTCCTGACAACATTTCGCTCTCGGAATGCCACTTTAATAGAGGTTAGTTGCAGTTTGTGCATTTCTATAGAAGACAGCTTCCTGGGCAATCGATCGTAAACCGTAAATTAAGATTTTATAACAACAGTCAGTAGTTGCATTGCTGAATGTACAAATACATACATATATAGGGAAAATTTCCAGGCTTCTACTCAAAAGTATTGAAATATTTTATTTTATTATGATCTTTATGTACATAAATATGATGTGGTAGAAAGATCTATAACCATTGAAAACCAATTTATGTTTATTTGGTTTTTATTCAAATGTTATTTGAAAATTTCATTTGATTATAATTTTTCAGGAGAAAGAAAATTTGTAAATTTTCAAAAATGAATGTGCACTGACCACTCGAAAAGCAAACTCTTAGCATTAAGATAAAGTATAATACTCGTTATAGTAAATCAAAGGTTTCTACGTAGTGCGTTTTTAAGCATACGCACCGCTTCGGTGGAAGTTGCCCTTACTAGGAACTATGCCAGTCCTTTTCCATTTACGGTCCTAGGTGGCCTGGTAAGGTTTGGCCTAACATTTTAGAAACACCCCGTGTATCAGTAATATTTTTTATACCATCGTTTAGGCAATAGCAGAATCTATCAAAATCATAAAAAATATTACAGGGTTTCTATTTAAAAAAAAATTGACGATTCGAAACGACTGCATACTGGAAGGTGATCACAACATTAAAATGGACATTCTTATAATAGAAAATCAAATTGTTTTAGGATTTTCTGATATACTTGCCCATAAAACGAATAATATCACTTTAAACTTACGCTGCATAGATGTTTAGTTACGAAGCCGGGAAGAATAGAAGAGAGTGAACTTCAGAATTTGCTTAGGCTAGAATTTTGAGTAAGTAGAGTTTACTGCTGTATCTGATTAATACACGAACTTAGCTGTTATAGTTTATGTTGAATTGTTCTTATTGTTTTAGTATAAGACGTAGTAGATAATCAAAAATTTTTTTCGAACTTTAGGAAACAAGGTCTTTAGCCTATTGTGAGTTTTCGAAATAGGTACATTTAATCTTCATTTCTAGTTGTAAAGCCATTCCACGAATTCTACTTTATTCGATAAAACATTAAATGAATATAAATTACTAATGTAAATGCTCTTTATAATTCAATGTTTTTCTAATACAGAGACATCAAAAATAATTACAAATCACGTGACCACTAATTTAAAAATAATACGAAATTTTATTTTTCGACGTTGGCCATACTACGGAGTAACGCACACTGGAGTACATTTCTAACCTAAAATCACATCGACTTGCGTGCATTCCGTGATTTCTGCTTGTTTTCTTTCGTTTTGCGTTTTTTACAGCTTATGTTGTTTAATTTAAAGATTAGTCTTTTTCAAGACTAAATTTGCTTTTTATTACAACAGAGTTGCCAATACTGCAATATTCTTTCACCAACAGTAAATTTTGTGGTCATATGGTATGTAATCATTTTGATGTCTCTGTATACTCATGCAATTATTGAGCAAATTAAAAAGGAGTGCGATGAATAATTTATAAGCGTCGGTCATTAACTAAAATTCAAAGCTATTTTCCTTGTATAAATTTCGGTACTTGTGACATAAAGTTGTATTAATGTAAAATGTTTTCCATCGGTATTTCCCAAGTTTAAAGACAGAAAAGCAATATAAAATATAATAATAATAAAAACAGAAGAAATTTGAGTTTTTGTCGAAAAGAGATAAGTTTTAACTACGAGACTAATTGATACAGATAGTATTTTATTAAAAGATAAGTGCAACCAATCTACGTTAAATAAAGGTCCGCCCGGTAGACAATGTTTTCAAGACAAATACGTACTGTCAATAAGGTTATCAAAGATATATCAAGTTTATTGCTATCGGCGTTTCCAATAATAAACAGTACCAAGCTAGAAATAGATAGTGTATACGAAGCCCTAACAGTAATGTTCATCGTTACATCTTTATTTGGTACATGTCATATTTACTGTCGTAAGAGAAACGAACAGCAGTATTTAAAAACTTTACCAACCTTTAAACTAATGTCCGTTTTCTATCTGTCCAGTTTTACAATTGGCATCGTATACGGTTTATATAATGCAGATGTTACTGTTTTTATAGATTACTATGGTAGCACTGTACTTTACATGATTTTTCTAGAAACGATTTTTGGGATTCTTTACGTATATGTTGTCTATATTTTAAATTCAATGACGTCTAGTAATCTCAAGAACATACTTAACAATATTGAGGCTACAAATAAAAAATTTGAGTATTTAGGACATAAAATAAATTACAACAAGGTATGGTTCGTCCATGTTCTCTTTTTCTTCGCCTTATCATTGTTTACTGGCGCAGGCATATCTGAGTTTTACGTTGAGATTATTACAAAAAAGTTTATTTCACTAATTCCTTTATATTTAGTCTACCTATTTTCCAATTTTATTGTCCTGATAACAACCTACCAGTTCGGCACGTTATTATTTCTAATATATCAAACCCTTCAGCAAGTTAGCAAAATATTGCAGGCAATGGTTGCCGACACAAATGACAGATTAAAAGATCATCGTTCTTCATCCACTTTAAGAGGTTAGTTTCAGTTATTTTGAACTTATACAGGGTAATTGAAACGTACACCGACAACGCTTGTTAACTGCTTTCTCTCTTTAAAATAAACAATAAGTTCGTATAACCAATGGATCATAGACAATACATATCGGCAATTAAATAGGGGACAAAGAATCTTTAATATTATCTATAAAATCTAAACCACATTTAGTAGAAGATGATTTTGCTCAATCAAGGATCACTATTTGATGTACACATCGTGTTTCAAGAATGTGTACGAGTGGTTGAACTAGAGGACTTTGCTGATTCTTATTCAAAAGGTTTTCTCCTTTTCGATTTTGATGTGGCATTTAAGATCCACCATACTTATAGTAAAAATAAGGTACTCTCGTTTTACATCGAGAATGTGCACCGTACCTTATTGTTACCGTAGGAATGAAAAATCTTAAATGTTCTATCAAATTTAGCAAAAATCGGAACAGCAAACGAATTATGACAACAAAAACAAGTAGCGTTTTCCGCTTTAACCACTTTCTTGAAAACACGAGATTTAGGTTAAACGGCGATCCTTCATTAAAGAAAAATATCCTTCAAACGCCAAAAGAGTATGTTGATTAGTTTAAATTTTATAGATAAGATTAAGAATTCTTGGTCCCCTATTTAAATTTAAATTATCAGTCCATGGTTTATTTGAACTTTATCGTTGATTTTAGAGAAATAAATCAGCTGCAAACATTCCCAGTGTACTTCTGAATCATTCTGTATAATTGTATTACATTTGTCTGTTCCTATAGACGGTGATGTTTTAAATAAAGAAGAAAATTCAGTTGTTTTTGAAAAAATTGAAGTTTTGGAAAAAATCTACAACTCAACTGGAGATGCGGCAGATTCGTTAAATAGCATGTTTGCATTTCAACTGCTGCTACTAACCGGTATCACCTTCCTCATAGAAATAGTTACGCTGTTGACATTCACTGGAGAACTAGTTGTGGGTATTTAGACTAAGACAGCGCAGCGACGTGTAAATTGTTTCAAGTTTATAACAATTGTCTCTATTTTGCGTAACACAATTAATTGTTGTATTCTGGTAAAAACAACTTAACAAAAAATTAACAAATGCTTAATATAAAAAAGTGTGTTACTTTAAAATGATACCGAGTTCACTTGTAGGACCATGGAGTAACCTCAATGGGCTTTATATGGTGTACTTGGTTCGTAATAAACGAGATGCAACAAGAATGCTTGTTAGCTGTGTTTCATTTAACCACAAATGAAGTAAAAGCTATTATTGTAAAATGCAATTAGAAGATTTTAGTAATTTATACTTCAATTTTAGTCAAAGACAATTGGTGTAGAAATTCATAGGCTTATTATCGATATTCGAAACGAAAAGGTAATAAAGAAGGTAAGTATTATTGAAGATATGTATATTAAGACATAAAAAATTGTTAATGATTTTACAGCTAGCAATATTTTCTCAAAACGTCCATCACCGAAAAATAGTTTTTACTGGGTGCGGACTCTTTGTATTCAATACGCATCTTTTACTATTGGTAACTGTTTTGTAATACAACTTTCTTAATCGTTCTGTTGTTTACATTTAATATATTTTAGAAGACAACTACTACGGGAGCATATGGCGTTATCTTACTTCAGTTCAAATATAATCAAATCCTAAACTGCTGACATGTCTGATTTACATATAGTTTAAAAATCTCCTAAGTTAGATTCTTCGTTCTGAAGTAGTTTGGTTTTGGGTAGGTTAATAGATAATACACGTGTTCATTTAAATTGCGTTGTAACTATAATGTAGAATAAATAAAACAAAAATCAATGTAAACACATTCCACTGTTGCTGGTTTTACGTGAAGCATTGTGTGTAGTCGAATAACGCTTATGGAAGTTTTATTTAATATCTTTTTCTCTATTATATGCCACATCTGATATTAAATACATATTATAATAGATGCCTGTTACTGTATAGTTGTTTATAATTGAATTATTTCTTTTCTGTCAAATAATTTTGACAAACGTCAAATAATTTTGATTATAGGTTATGATGTGGTGATTTTATGTAACTTGGAGAATATTTTATTGACAATTTACAATAATGATACCATGATCAACACGTGATCGATCTCTATCAAGTTGACAGTTAATTAATCAAACAATTTTACATTTCCTTTTTTTACTTAAAAAAAATTTAAAATTTTGTTTTCTATTTTGAATATCACCACAATATTATTTTCTAAATCTTATTTCAAACAGCATACAATATTGCACAGTGTTCAAATGAAACAAAGTTGTTTAGAAACAATTTTTGTGGAAACCTTGTGTAAAGTAGAAAGTAACAATTTTTAAAAAAAGATTGTGGGAAAGGACGCATTATGAAACACAATACAGAATAAAATCAAATTCTTATTACAATAACTTCTTCATCATAATACAACTAGAACATAATTCATAATTAAGTTTTGAAGAAATAGGCAATTACAGTTATTTTCAAAACAACCAGTGAAAGGGAAAGCGTATCTTGTTTAGAACAAACGATTTCGAAGTACTATAATTTTTCGTTTAGATCCTCGCATCTCTAGAAGTCTGCTTCTGCTAATGAGTAATCCATATAATAAAAATTACTAGTTTTTTCATTTGACAGCTACTTTTATTTTGTAGAATATGACACATATAACACATAAAGCAATATATTTTGACTAAAACAAAATCACCAATCTTTCTGTGCCTGACGTTTTCTTGACGAACTGAAAGGTTCATCAAAACGCAGGTGGTTATGAAATTATAGCTTTCTTGTAGGAGCTTTCTACAAAAATCGAAATCAATATTTTTATAGTAAACTGTGCTAGTAATAATAATATCTTAGGCGACTGTGCTATTTGAGGCAAAGATGTTCTCTGCATTTCTTGCACAAATTGAGCTTGTATGTACTACTTGAGATGAAATCATCACCACTAAAGCCGGTAGAATAAATCCTATTGCCTAAAAAAAAAACTAAAAGTAAAGATGCAATAAAAAATTACTACAATTAGGTTTTTGAAAAATGTGATTTCGAATGGATGAAATGCTGAGTTTATTAATTTCTGTTTGAGGTCAATACTGGAGAAAATATCATTTACTAGGAAGTCAGGAATTTACATGATTATTTTTGAGTTAATGTCTTTCGAAGATTACTTTCTACTTTCTTGAATTAAGGCTTTGAGATTAGAAACACAGAATATGTAGGTCGTGACGTGTTACCGTAACTGGCGCCAATGGCCTTTGGTACAAGAGGGAGAGATTTTAGTTGATTGTGTTAGTATCAATTATACTGAGTTTGTAAACGCCTGAGCTCAAACTTAATTTAATGTGATGTTCTTAAAATGGCCAACACCAAAACGAATAAATGAAACTGAAAACCAAAACATATGCATTAACTGCTTAAGACCTGGCCACACGAATTTCTATTGCACGTCTCAAAATAATTGTAAAATGCGTAACAAAAGGCGGTTAGAAAATAACACAAATATTAACAGCAATGAACTCATGCAAAAGAACACGCTGAATAATCAAAAGACAGTATCACACAATTCAAGTACAAACCCAATTTTTCAAAATACTAACAACGATCAACACGTAACCAAATGACTTCGTCCACACAAAACTCTTCAATAGTTGCTTATTTGTCACAAGCAAAATTAGTGCAGCACTTTTATTTACGGCTTTGGTCCATATATTAAATAAGCAAAAAGATTTTATTGAGTGCATGCCGTTTTAGAATCTGGATCGCAATCATCCTTTATGACTGATAAAAAGCGCTCAAAATTGCAACTTACGCCAACAAAAATCAATTTATCTATCAGAGGTATAAATGAAATGTCAAAGATTATTAAAAATCAGGTAAGATCTTCCGTAAAATCTAGACTTAAATAGCAAGAGAATTTTGTTTTTACTGTTGATAGAATTACTGACAATCTTAGCAATAACTTGGTTTACCCCATCGTGTCGTGTTTAAGGAAGATGGCAAAACTACTAAACTTGTTGTAAGAGCGACAATAATCTTTCACTTAATCACTGTTTAAAAACCGGACCCGTTGTAGAAGATAAACTTCTGGACACACTTTTAAGGTTCTCGTTATTTATATAATGCCTTCGTCGCCGATTTATGCAAAAGTATGGGCAAATTGAGGTTCATCCTTGTCAGTGCACTCTACAATGCATTTTTTTAAAGAACCGACAGATAAATTGAAATCGTACAAACTAAATACCGTAACATACGGAACGGCTCCATCAAGCTTTCTAACTACACGACCACTGATTGAGCTGGCCAATTTAAACGAACATAAGTCTCTTAACGAGTGCAAGATGATACAATCTAGTTGTTGACTTAATGCTAATATCCTAAATGAGGCCAAGAACCTTAATACTGAAGTAGTGACAGTCCTAAACTTTGCTTAATCTGAACTACGAAGATGTAGCTCAAACGAAAGGCGTATTATTATTGATTTTAATTTGGCAAAATTACCGAATACTGTATTTGTGAAAATGACGGTGCCAAGGTTTTAGGAATAATTTGAAACTCTGTGATATCGATACAAATACCGATCAAATCAAAGCAAGGTTAAAAAAATCATGAAGCCTCTCGACAGTACTATCTAAAATTTTGTATCTTTTGGGTCTGATGGGGCCTATAACTGTTCAAGCGAAAATGTTATTGCAAAAATTATCACAACTTGGGTCCGACTGGGTCGAGACTGTACCGGAACATGTTATTTCTGCCGGCATTACTTCGAATATTAGTTTGAATATTATAAAAGTTTCGAGACAATCCAGGATTTCTATGTATATTGATATTCATTTACACGGATTTTGTGATTTTTCTTTTATTGCCTTTGACTGTGTACTTTATATTCGAACTACTAATACTTATACTGTTCAAAAATGCTATGTGCCAAATAAGATTCTACTGACCAGTTTATTTGAGACAGCTTATAATGACCTGAAAATTGCGTTCTCCAGAATCTGTTTGTGGTCGGACTACTCTATAGCGTTGTCGTGGATTCATCCTGAGCCGCACACGTATAAAAGATTTGTTCGGTGATCTTTTATTGACAGCTAATGTATTAGTGTGATAAGAACTAATGGTTGTGATCTACTACAAATGCATCCAAATATTAATTTTACTACAAGAATGAGAATAAAATGACTTACTTTTATTTAAAATGAAATGCCGTGTAAAACAGATAAAACGTAAACTTATCATAATGATAAAAAATCTACAGGAATAAAGTAAGAATCAAACGAAATAGATGACTATTGTTGTAATTGCAATTATAAAATAAACTAGGTCACATAACCAGGTTTGCCTGAAATCTGACAGTTTAATCTTAGTTCTATCAATATCGCATCGGTAGAATTCGCATAAACGTTTTCATAGACCACAGCCCTTATCTAAAATATTTTTGCTCATGTTGTACATTCAAACATAGACGTCTCACCCAAACGCGCACCTATCCAGACATGGGGCAAGTGCGATCTAATAACCGAAAACAAAAAATAAAAATGCTGTTATGGTGCCAGAACTTAATAAAACAATTTGATATTTTGGATATAGAACTCTAAGTTGCCACTTTTGTTTTAAGAAAGGCAAAAACGTAGCTTCTATCCTAGACGAAAGGAATTTTATTAATTTTGGATTGCAGTTACCTCACTTCACTTTACCAAATACAATATACGAGGGTGGTCTAAAAAGTTTCCGACCTCAACGTGAAGATGGCAGCACTCGTAAGTAAAAGCTACTGAATTTGGTTGTTCATCTGTTGACAGTTACTCACCAAAGTTTCAGCCATTTTGGACGCGCAGTTTTTATGTAACAGTCGTCTAAGTGAGTTGATGTGAGTTTTTTTGTTAAAATGGACAAAATCGAGTATCGAGCTGTCATTAAACATTTGTTTTTGAAAAGCAATACGCCTTCGCAAATAAATGATGAGTTGGATTCTGTGTATGGGGACTCTGCACCATCATTTACCACAGTGAGATTTTGGGCTGCTGAATTTAAACGTGGCCGTAAGAGCTTGGGAGACGATGAACGTTCGGGACGTCTAAAAACTGCAACTACCGACGAAAACATCGCCAAAGTTCACCAAATGGTGCTGGACGACAGCCGAATTAAAGCGAGAAAGATAGCAGAGGTTATGAACATGTCAAAAGAACGTGTTTGTCACATATTAAATCAACATTTAGGCATGAGAAAGCTGTCCGCGCGTTGGGTGCCGCGTTTGCTCACGTTAGACCAAAAACGTGTTCGAATGAATATTTCCAACGCTCTTTTGGCGCAGTTTAGGCTAAATAAATCCGAGTTTTGGCGCCTATTAATTACTGTAGATGAAACTTGGATACACCATTATACGCCCGAAACAAAAATACAGTCCAAACAGTAGACTGCAAAGGGGGAACCGGCTCCAAAAAAAGCAAAAACGGTTTTTTCGGCTGGGAAAGTGATGGCAACTGTTTTTTGGGATAGTCATGGAGTTATTTTAATCGATTATCTTCAAAAAGGAAAAACCATTACAGGAGCATACTATGCATCATTACTTGACAAGCTGAAGGCAGAACTTGCAAAAAAACGGCCACATTTGCAGAAAAAGAAAATCCTGTTTCACCAAGACAACGCACCGTCTCACCCCTCAGCGGTTGCCATGGCGAAAATCCACGAATTACGGTTTGAACTGCTTGACCATCCGCCTTACTCACCAGATCTAGCCCCAAGCGACTTCTTTTTGTTCCCTCGTCTAAAAATTGCGCTCGGAGGACAAAGATTTTCGTCAAATGAATAGGCAATCACCTTCGTGAACAATTATTTTGCAGAGACAAATGCCGAGTACTATTTGGACGGGTTACAGAGATGGGAGCATCGCTGGGAGAAGTGTGTAGAGTTACAAGGAAACTATGTTAAAAAATAAAAAAAAATTTCAGAAAAAATGTCTTGTATGTTTGTTAGGTCGGAAACTTTTCAGACCACCCTCGTAGAAAGAATAGGCCTGCTTGGTAATTTACTTTGATAATACTTAATATTTAATTACTTCCAAAAGGATTTCCCCAGAGATTTAATTCTTATTAATAAGTTTCTCTGTAGTATAACTAACACGAGTTTTCTGGAAACAAAGTACTTGTTGACCATATAATTTCTTTGTTCTGACTATAAAATCTGTAACATGCTGTTTTGACCCTTACCATGTTATTATGACTACCAAGTATTACAAGTTTAGGTTTTGGGTAAACGTGCCAATAAGAGGCGAATTACCTAGTATTATGCGCACATTTATCAGTAAAAACTAACTTTAGAACAGAAACCTAAACAGACAATTTAGTTTGGACGTTGGAGCTGTGGAACAGGTAAACATGTTTTGTTGTAACACAAGTTAATTTTACTAACTGGGCTCCAAGTGCCCATCTTTGATCAATTGAAAAGAAGATCTCTTGTCAATAATTGTAACCATCATGTTGGCTGAAAGTGTCAAACGATGATGACAGAATTAGATTTCATTCCCGACAGCAACGTTAAAGACTTGGATAAGAGGTTAAGGGCAAATCCGTCAAGCATAGATCAACTTGACCGTAAAATCGAGAGAATAAAACATCCTTTGAATTAAATTCTAGAAGACAAGATCTCTGTCTCTTGATTCCCCTATATATGTTCGATCATGGTATATAAATTAAAATAAACATTTTAAAAGATAGTATTGTTGAGTATGGTGCTTACCCATGATATGCCTTCTCCATCTACAGGGAATATGCCAGCAGCTGTAAACCGTACATGGTTATGAAGAAGTTGCTTTGAAAATAGTATCAGCTGAAAAAATACAAATAATAGAAAGTAAACATTTTACAAATAAAATCATTGGGTGTTAGTTACTTTATTTTTATGTATCTATTTATGTACATTCGTAGTGCAGATTTGTTTTCTTACCACATCAATAAGTTGCTTGTCCTGTATTTTTAATAGAGCTTTATGAACAGTACGTTTTATCGCCTGTGCCTGCAGATAGATACTGTTACCACAATGTTTATAAAATTGTTCCCAAAAAACTGTTACCTCCGTGCCGGTTAAGTGGCCAAAGGCACATCTTCTTCCTACTTCTACCAGTTTTATAATAGCCATCAAACTTGTGCATATTAATAATGATGGTTGAGATGTTTTGACCTAAAATATTTTTTTCAGAACTAGACTTCTCGGTGGTTTCAATTAAATTCAATTTATAGGCAATCGTGAGTTCTAGAAAATGATTGTTTTTGGCATAATTTATTTTTAATCTGAATATAAATGTTACTACATCTCCTTCTTTTAATCTCAAACAAGTCAATAAAACTTACGGTTTCTATTACATAAAAAGCATTTACGCACACATCTGCAATGTGAATTGCACCAGAGAGTGCTATAATAATACCGTACGAAAAAGATACTTTGGAGGCAATTTCACGAAGTTTATCATAGAGAAACATAATCAACCTTATTTCAGATGCAATCTGATACTTTGAAGTATTAGCTAAAACATGTTAATTAATTATCTCTATACATTAAAATTTTTAAATTTACCTGCTGATGTATGTAATTTGTGTGTATTCAGTTCAGTAATATTTGCGAAATAACTATTAAGAGAAGCAAAGTCTTGTTTTATGGTAAGAAGTAATAATAGATACTGGCTATCTAGTACGTTAAGTATAAGGAATACATAAATATCAAAAACTGACACTATAATAGGCCTACCAAAATTATTTTCACTTATTATAATTATATATGGAATAATATATGTAACTGGTATTGACAACATCTGAACAATTTGATAGAAGACGTCCTTCCAATAATGTCTTTTTATTCCATGATCCTTTAACGCGTTATCAACCTCAGTTAATTCATTTAGAACCTTGAATAAATTATCTTTCAGTGTTAATTTGCATACAGCGAGATAAATAATATTTATGAAAAATTTCAGTAAAGATACCAGCAACACTAGCACTGCAAAAATCATGTTGTTTGTGGCAAACAAATAGTCCATATTTGAAAAGTCAGTCGATATAAAAATAAAGACCACAAGATAAACTGAGAAATATCCACCACTTATTATATACCATATAGGGTTCACAACCAAGACTGATCTATCGAATTCTTTTTTGATGTATATAGGTGATAATCCCAAAACCATAGAACAATAGATAGTAAATGCTGCATGTTCATAAAATGGCCTCGACATGATCTGAAACAGATTAGAATTATTTCCATAACAAACTCGGGAAATAGATGTTTCCTACATGAATGCTACAGAACAAACGCTAGCGAGTATAATAATCAAATTCTTTTCAAATTCAGACGAAGTTCTTTTATTTCTTAGCAACACTTATGTAAATCAAAGAACACGGCATCAACAGCGCCGATACTAATACACCCTACTTGTGACATTTCCGACAAGCGGCCTTTTTTCGTTAATTAGCCAGGGAAACATTTTATAAATTGATTGCGTACATATCTAGGCAACCCGACAAACACATCAGATACGAGCGGTTACCTACCTAACAGGAGCTATTTAATTTAATCTGTCCAACGCTGTACAACAAATTTAGCCATTCAACTGTATTCTATAGGACGTTTAAGATCCGTTAAAGCTGAATGTAACAAGTTACTACTGTAGAACTCTGTATAAGTATTTTGACAACGCTTGTAAAGATGTTTCAAGACAGAGAAAAGAGAGATGCTCCTTTTCCGGATTGAGAGAAAGATTAACCGAAATAAATAGGATTTGTCCATAACTTAGGCCTGCTGCATGTAAGATATTTTGATGTAAAAGAAAAAATGTAACATTGTTTAGGCTACTTTGTTAGTTTTAAGAAGTGCGAGCGTCAGGGGGGTATAGTGCGAAGAACAGTCAGTCGAGGTCAGGACTCCAGTGGGAGATGATTAATAAAAAAGTGTTCCGATTAATTCGGATTGGTTTTTAAAGAAAACGTGGATTTTAGTAACAAGTAATAGTATTGTTGCACGTGTTATTGTGGGTGATGGTTATGGAAAGAAAGAAGAGATCTCATTATTGGGATATTCAGTAGATGAATGGTTGCATCGTTAAATGAAAAAAAGATTTGCAGTACTTATTGGTAGAACAAAGGGAGTCGCGTCGTTGCATCATATGGGCAAGGGCAAGATCGAGGACAGGCGACGTCACGGTTAAATGCTTAACAACGCGACGTAGGATTAAGCAATAGCCGTAATGTTAAGATTTCTTTAATTTGATACTTCTTGTTTTTTTTGAGTTGGTTATTAGTAATAAGTTGATTTGATTTTTTTATTAAATTCCTTATTTTTTGAATGGTTATTGTTCTTTTAATAAAATGTTTAAACATCCTGATTTGGCCCAGCTGTCAGAACCTACTTGATTTCATCATTCTATCTAAATGAGCTACCACATGCATGATGCTCTTTCCGAATTCTCGCATTTATCATTAGAACTACCAAAACGCGGAAAACCTCTTCCTGATACTCAAATCTTAATTTTACGGAAAATTCGTGTGGTAGAATCAATAATACAGAATCCGGGTTCATACTTCAAAAAAGCAGAAAGGTCCATTTCCATACTTAAATTTAGTGGCGTGAAATGTCACGATAGTAGAAAAGTAAAAAAAATAAATAGCGAACAGCTTTATAGAAGTGTAGTGGAAAATTTTCGCCAGCGTTTGTTAGGATTTTCCTCGTTACACAGATCTGAAATGGAACCTCACATTTCAGATGATTATGATGAGTCTATAAAATCATAAGAAATACTTGACCGTAATAATTGGCCACAGGAAGTCAATTTAAGGTACCGGGAAGAGAAAATTAAGCAGTTGTGTGAAAGGCCATGAGTACATCCGAAGCTTTCGGGACTGTGTAGAATTCAGTAATAAAGTCTCCCATTATCAAGCGCTACGTAATTATGCTTTTTATGCCACCATATTCTATAAAACAAAATAGCTATCAGTCGAAAAAAAATAATCTTGACTGTAGGGAAAAGTGTGGCGTACTTAGAAAAAGATACTAATTTGGAAAAACCATAAGGGCCCTCCAGCAAGCTCACTTCCTCAGCGCTTTCGGGTCACGGGTTCAAATAAAAACGACTGTAGAAACATCCAGGTGCTAAACAATTGAAAAGAAAAGCTTAGATGCCAGTCACTGTAAGACAGTAGCAAAAATAAAGAGCTGAAAAGAAGAAAAAAATCTTAAGGGTAGGTATCGAATTTTAATAAAGCTGAAATTCTATCCAGCAAGAACAAGAAAAATATAATGCCTAGAAACAAAGTTACTAATTATTGTCAAAGATTGATAACTGATTCAATTTAATTAGATGCAGCAGTGTGACGTCATCTTTTACAAAATTGTATAAATTTAAATAGTTTAATTATTAATTGATTAAATAAGTGGTGTAATACTAATACCTGATAATAAGCTTATCGGCCACACGGGAGTGTAAGAATTCAAGTCGACTCCTTCAAAGAAATTAAAGTAAGAAAAGATCTCAGCTTATTTTTCAAATACAAAGCTGTTTTTGAAGTAGGTAGTTCTTGATTTTTATTACGAACGTGAAAAAAGTTTTGTATGCAATTTGTGAGTTAAGTTACTTTTCCACTCGACGGATTTGCAAACTTTCCTTCTCGTGAAAAAAGATACTCTTTACTCACTTGTTGCATAAATAACTATTTGATAATACATTTTTGTGTTGATTAACGTGGAACTTCACTTCCTGGATGAGCTTTTATTATATTTGGTATATGGATTTATCGGAAACTGTACTAATCCTTAAAAAAGAATATCGGTCAATTTATTTTATAGCAAAAAAAATATGTATACACTTATGTGTCTAATTTCTTTTTTTTATGTTTTTACAATTAGGTATGTCTAGCGAATTACTTTGTATACTTATCGTTTTTTGTCTTCATAAACTGGACATACTAATATAACTGATATATACTAAATTATTAACGTCATTAAAAATACCCATGCAGATTAACATAAAAAAGGTAGCTTTGGCGTTTTATTTAATTATGGACGCCTATAAATTATGAATCGTAATCGTTTTTAATTCGCCTTCAATTACTTATGAGATCATTTAGACGACCATAATGTATATTAGTACATAGTTCATATTTATACATCCGGTAAAATTCTGTTAATGTTTATAAATTGATTTACAACTAGTAGTACTATTCTCGAAAACTTCTGTGTAATACAGGGTGTTTTAGAGACAAACACAATAAATTGAAAAGTGGTGATTCTTTAAGCAGAAATAGTTCTGAATCTGCAGTAAAGTCTTTTCACGCTTTCGACTCTTATCTCAGCAATGAAAATCACTGGTAATGGCTATCTGAAGGTATTGCTTTGAATGTTTCAGGAGTGTTAAATTAGACATTACAGCACTATAACTTTGAATTGGGGCAAAATAAGGAAATCCGATACTGTAATTGTTATTGTGTGAAATAGAAGCATCAAGTTAAGAAAATAAACAAAAACTATATGGTAACAGATACCATTAACAAAAAGGGTGCTCCTAGTGTGAATAGTCTACATATAGTAAAAACTATTCTTCGATGATGAATATTTCGAGGAAATATCGAAAGCTGCAAGGCCACTAAGTTAATCTT